>MCJB01049267.1:0-50663 GCA_002018475.1 Nicotiana obtusifolia
GGGCATCGAGGTTGAATTAAGCACAAAGTTTCATCCTCAAACAGACGGACAGTCCGAGCGGACTGTTCAGATATTGGAGGATATGCTCCGAGCTTGTGTTATTGACTTTGGAGGTTCGTGGGACCAGTATTTGCCATTAGCAGAGTTCTCCTACAATAACAGCTACCAATCGAGCATTCAGATGGCTCCTTATGAGGCTTTATATGGTAGGCGGTGTCGAACTCCGATTGGGTGGTTTGAGCCTGGAGAGGCTCGGTTGTTAGGCACAGATCTGGTTTAGGAGGCCTTGAACAAGGTCAAGATCATTCAGGAAAGGCTTCGTACAGCTCAGTCCAGGCAAAAGAGCTATGCAGATCGCAAGGCACGAGATATGTCTTTTATGGTTGGTGAGCGGGTATTACTCCGAGTGTCGCCTATGAAGGGCGTGATGAGATTTGGGAAGAAAGGCAAGCTTAGCCCTAGGTTCATTGGTCCGTTCGAAATTCTTGATCGAGTGGGGGAGGAGGCTTATACACTTGCACTGCCGCCGAGCTTATCAGTCGTGCATCCAGTTTTTCATGTGTCCATGCTCTGGAAATATCACGGCGATCCAACTCACGTGCTAGATTTCAGCACCGTTCAGTTGGACAAGGACTTGTCTTACGAGGAAGAACCGATAGCCATCCTAGACCGGCAAGTCCGTCAGCTGAGGTCGAGGAGTTTTCCTTCTGTTCGTGTTTAGTGGAGAGGTCAGCCTCCTGAGGCATCAACCTGGGAGTCCGAGTCTGATATGCGGAGCCGCTATCCACATCTTTTTCCCGACACAGCTACTTCTCTACCCTATCCGTTCGAGGATGAACGGTTGTCTTAGAGGGGGAGAATGTAACGGCTCGATGTATCGTAGAAACACATGTAGTATTAATCATTTTATATTTGGCTTGCTTTAAGTGCAAATCCCTCTTCGTAAACTATGCAAATTTAACATTTTTTGCAGGGCATGAGGTATAAGAGGCTAGTAATTAAGAAAAGAGTTCAAAAAGTTAAGAAATGCAAGATATGCGATCGCATTCAGATATGCAAACCGCATATCTTGCACAGGCATCGCAAAGTGAAACAGAAACCTGGGCATAAAACCAGGTTAGGAATTGTGGTCAGTATGCTATCGCATACTGAAAATGCGGACCATAAATTCCACTCCCTGGATCGCAAAGTGGAATAGAGAAATTGGGAAAACTTTATGTCAAGAATGTGCCAAGAATGCGAACCGCATTTTAGGTATGCGGACCGCAAATCCGGCAGTAGGATCGCAGAGTGAGACAGAGTTTTGGGTCAAATGTTGTGTTAGAAATGCGGCCCAAATGCGAACCGCACATGGGTTGTGCGACCAGAATGCGATCGTATTCTGGCATCTGGCATTTTATTTCTGCTCCGATTTTTTACCCACTATAAATAGGGACCCATAACCCTAACATGCAAAAACCCTCTGATTCTCGACACTTCCTCTGAAAACTCACCAAACCACCTCAAACCCTAGCAAATCAACCTCTAAAATCACCTTGAAAGCAAACCCCAACATCTATTACAAGAAAACCCCACTCTCTAACACCAAAGACCCAGCTCAAATTTGCTGCAAATTGTGCCAAGAATTTTAGCTGAGTTAAGGCACACTACCAAGCTGAAACTCTTTAACTCCAATTGAGTTCGCCTAAAGTTCGGGAGCGTTCATAGAAGGTTTGGCTCGAAGAATTTTTGGAAGTCTAAGAAGTTCTTGCAAGAAAAAGTAAGTGCTCGTTCTAACCTTAGCTTGAGGGATTAGGACTTACTTGTTATGTGCTACTTGCTCAAATGTTGGGGGTACAACGTATATGTGAGGTGACGAGTACCTATGCGTTGTTGTTGGGTTAACGCATGCGGGTGGGACTTGTTCGTTGTAATTTAATTCTTTCTTTGATCATAATACCCATGCTTAGACTAGTTGATTGCTAAATTGATTGTTCTTTCCGCACTTATGGGCTATCTGTGATAATTGAGCATTGTTTCTGGAATAGATATTGGTATAGTGGAACCATTATTGACATAAAACTTGATTTTTGCTTATTCTCTCTCCCTGTTGTTATAAGTGCATTGTTCCATGGTAAGGGAGAGTGTTAATGCACGAAGGGTGATGCCGTGCCGAATTTATCATTTTATGGTGAGATCGAGTGTTAATGCACGAAGGGTGATGCCGTGCCGAATTTATCATTTTATGGTGAGATCGAGTGTTAATGCACGAAGGGTGATGCCGTTATGGTGAGATCGAGTGTTAATGCACGAAGGGTGATGCCGTGCCGAATTTATCATTTTATGGGGAGGTCGAGCGTTAATGCACGAAGGGTGATGCCGTGTCGTATCTATCATTTTATGGTGAGATTGAGAGTAAAAGCACGAAGGGTGATGCCGTGCCATTATTACTGTTTCATGGTGAGATTGAGAGTAAAAAGCACGAAGGGTGATGCCGTGCCATTATTACTGTTTCATGGTGAGGTTGAGAGTAAAAGCACGAAGGGTGGTGCCGTGCAGTTTTATTCACTATGGTTGTTCATTTTGTTGGTTGAAGGTTTATCGACTGTTCTTATTATCATTCCCTGTTGTTGTACCATATCTTGTACCGCTTTTTGCGTGTGCCTCCCAATAAGACTTGTTAATTCTTTATTTGTGGTTATATTGCACACCTGCCCTCGGAGGCTATTGGTGGTAAAGGTGGCTTGTATTTCATTTCACTTTATTGTGCTTCAACTTATTGGTGTTAAAGGTTGAATTTTAGTTCCTTCTTATTTATTTCCGAATTGGTTGGTTCTACTTATCTGCTGTCCCGGGGTATACATCTCTCTTTCCCGTTTAAACTGTTTATGTATGTCTATTTTCTGCTATAGGTATATATATATATATATATATATATATATATATATATATATGCTTAACTGCACAGGTCTATCTGGAGTCTGGTTCTAGCCTCGTCACTACTTCGCCGAGGTTAGGCCAGGCACTTACCAGCACATGGGGGTCGGCTGTGCTGATACTATACTCTGCACTCTTTTGTGCAGATCCCAGTGCCGCAGGTTTTGATCAGTAGGAGGCTTTCCGGTCTCGATTTTCAGGTGACCCAAGGTAGTTCCGCAGACGTTCGTGGATCTTGGAATCTCCTGCCCTTTTTCTTGTACCTGTTTCTCCTACGCATTTCAGAAATAGTGTTTTGTTATTTCTTCAGAACCTTATTTGTAGTACTCTTAGACAGTTTGTGAAACTGTGACGCCAGATCTTGGGTAGTGTGTAAGGGATTGTGTATTGATGATGTTTGTAAAAGTATGAAATTTAATTCATATCGTTTGTTGATGTTGCCATTTTTGGTTGATATTTTGTGCTGCAAGTGAACTCGTAAGTAGAAAAAGGGGTAAATAGTCCGGTTGATTGGCTTGCCTAGCTTTCGCTAGTGGGCGCCATCACGACTCCCGACGGTGGGAAATCCGCGTCGTGACAATTACCTGAACCTCCATCTCCCTATCCTCAAAGACGTGACAAGCAAAATGGTAAAAATCAATTCAAGAAGTTCATTCAAATGATGAAAAGTCTCTCTATTAATGTGCCATTGGTAGAAGCTTTGGAACAAATGCACGATTATGCCAATTTTATGAAAGATCTTTAACCAAGAAGAAGTCGATGAATTTTGAAACTATCAAAGTCACTCATCGAGTCAGTGAAAATGTTCATTCTGTGGCTCCTATGCTGGAGGATCCTGATGCTTTCACAATTCCTTGTACAATTGGGAGTGCCGATTTTGTTGAAGCTCTTTGTCATCTTGGGGCTAGTATCAATTAGATGCTGTATCCAGTGTTTAAAACTTTGGGAATTAGGAAACCAACACCCACATCTATGAGCTTGCAAATGGCGGATTATACCATGAAAAGGCCATTGGGAGTGATTGAGGATGTTTTGGTCCAGATTGATAAGTTCATTCTTCTGGTAGACTTTGTTATTCTAGATTGGGAAGTTGATTATGAAGTGCCTATTATTATTGGGAGACCTTTTCTTGATACGGTTAAGGCTCTTTGTGATGTGGAAGCCGGAGAACTCACCCGAGTTGGTGATGAAAAAGTTGTATTCCTTGTGTGCGAGTCTATGCAGTAACCAAATAGTAATGAGTTATGTTTCTTTTGGATTTGGTGACCGATGTTATTGTTGATGATACAAGTGCTACAATCAATGTTGGTGATATGTTAGAAGCCATTTTGCTCAACTTTGATGACGGTGAGATGAATAGTTTTATAGAATGTGTGAACTCTTTGCAAGGAATGGGGTCGTACCACGATGCACTCGGAAATTGTCTTTGGATCTTGAGAATAGGAACACTCCTCCTACAAAGCTTTCTATTGAAAAGTCACCTACTTTGGAGTTGAAGCCAATGCCGCCACACTTTCGATATGAATTTCTTGGTCCATGTTCTACTTTACCAGTTACTCTTTCCTCATATTTTGACCAACGTGCAAGTTGATTCCACATTGGCAATATTGCAAAGAGGAAGAAGGCTATTGGGTGGACTTTGGTGGATATTCAGGGTATAAGCCCCGCATTTTTGATGCATAAGATCAAGTTGGAGAATGGTTTTAAACCATCCATTGAACATCAAAGAAGACTCAATGAGGCTATGCGAGAAGTGGTCAAGAAGGAGATTATCAAATGGTTGGATGTAGGAGTTTCTATCCCATCTCCGATAGTTCATGGACCTCTCCGATTCAATTGTCCCAAAGAAGGGGGGCATGACGGTTATTACCAATGAGAAGATTGAGTTGATTCCCACAAGAACGGTGACCAAATGGAGAGTTTGTATGGATTATCGTAAGCTCAACAAGGTCAAAAGGATAGATTACCAAATGATTGAGAGATTGGCCGGTCGTGCTTTTTATTTTTTCTTGATGGGTACTCGGGCCACAACCAAATTTTATTGCTCCGGAAGATCAAGAGAAAATAACCTTTACATGTCCTTATGGTACTTTTGCTTTCAAGAGGATGCCTTTTGGTTTATGAAATGCACCGATAACATTTCAACTATATATGATGGCTTTTTTCACGGACGTGGTAGAGGACTACCTTGAAGTCTTCATGGATGACTTCTCGGTGGTTGGGGATTCTTTTGATGATTGTCTTGCAAATTTGGACAAAATGTTGGCTAGATATGAAGAGACCAATTTGGTGCACAATTGAGAGAAATGTCATTTCATGGTTGAGGAGGCAGTGTCCTTGGTCATAAGATCTCAAGAATGGAAATGAAGTTGACAAGGCAAAGATTGAGGTGATTTCTAAGCTTCCACACCCAACTTCGGTGAAGGGTGTGCGGAGTTTCTTAGGCCATGCGACTTTCTACCGGCACTTTATTAAAGATTTCTCTGAAGTGGTGACCCCATTGTGTAAGCTCCTTGAGAAGGATGCTAAGTTTCATTTTGATGGTGATCGTATGAGATCATTTGAACAATTGAAGCTCAAGTTGACAACTACTCCTATCATTACCGCTCCAAATTGGAGTTTTCCATATTAGCTCATGTGTGATGCGAGTGACGTAGCGGTTGGGGATATTTTGGGGAAATGTATCGACAAAGTTCTTATCCGGTTTACTATGAAGTAAGACCATAAATAGTACCAAAGTGAATTATATCATTACGGAGAATGAGCTCCTTGCTATTGTGTTTACAATTGAGAAGTTCTGCCCGTACTTGATGGGTGCCAAAGTTATTATCCACACGAATTATGCGGCACTCGATATCTTATGGGCAAAAGGAATCTAATGATGTGTGGGTGCTCTTGCCGCAAGAATATCACATTGACATTCAAGAAAAGAAAGGAAGCGAAAACCAAGTGGAGGACTACTTTTCTCGTTTGGAGGAGGAGGGGAGGCCCCATGATGGCCTGAAATCAATGACTCTTTCCCTAATGAGCAACTTTTGGCACTATCAATGAAAGATGTACCTTGGTTTGCGGACTTGGCAAATTTTCTTGTGAGTGGTATCATTCCAGATGAGTTCTCTTCAAACCAAAGAAAGAATCTCAAAAGAGATTGTCAAGATTACTATTGGGATGAGCCATACCTTTTCTAGATTTGTACAGATTGGGTGATTAGAAGGTGTGTACTGGAAGAAGAGTAAGGTGATAGTCTTGGTGCTTGTCATTCTTCGCTGTATGGTGGCCATCATGGTGGAGCAAGAACGGAGGCCATAGTACTAAATAGTGGTTTGCCTACTCTTTACCAAGATTCAAATGACTTAGTGCAAAAATGTGATGAATGTCAATGGGCCAGTGGAATTTCAAAGCAAAATGAGATGCCTCTCAGAACCATCTTGGAGATTGATACGTTTGATGTTTAGGGCATTGACTTTATGGGCCCTTTCGTGAGTTCTTGTGGAAACACTTACATTTTGGTTGTGGTGAATTATGTGTCTAAATGGGTTGAGATCGTTACCTTACCCAACAATGAGGCGAGAACTGTAGTGACTTTCCTGAAGAAGAATATTTTTACAAGATTTGGTACTCCATGTGCCATCACAAGCGACGGGGGTCACACTTTTGCGACAAGGCTTTTGACACTTTACTTAGCAAGAATGGTGTTACTCACAAGGTCACGAATCCCTATCGTCCACAAGCTAGTGGTCAAGTGGAAGTTTCCAACCGAAAGATAAAGAGTATCTTGTCTAAAACGGTGAATGCAAATCGGACGAATTGGTCCAAGAAGCTTGATGATGCGTTATGGGCTTATAGAACGGCCTACACAAAACCTATCGGAATGTCTCCATACCGGTTAGTGTTCGGGAAAGCTTTTCATTTTCCTTTGGAACTAGAAAATAAGGAAATGTGGGCCTTGAAGAAATTAAATCTTGAGTGGGATGTAGCCACTAACTTGTGGGTTGCACACTTGAATGAATTGGATGAGTTCAGGTACCATGCTTATGAGAGTTCATCCTTGTACAAAGAAAAGATAAAATATCTTCACTGAAAGTACATTTGGATCAAAGAGTTCAAGGCTGGTGATCTTGTATTGTTGTTTAACTCAAGGTTGAGCATGTTTCCCGGGAAGCTTAAGTCCAAGTGGAGCGGTCCGTTTGAAATTGTTCATGTGATACCCTTCAGTGCATTTGCTTTGAAGAACAACAACAATGAAATATTTTGATTCGATGCTCACCAGGTGAAGCACTACTTGGGAAAGGTTGGTGAAAGACACGTGGTGGTCATTTACTTCACTTGAGGATGCTGTGACATTGTGTCGTGCCGTGATGTTAAATAAGGCGCTTCTTTGGAGGCAACCCAAGTTCTTTTCCTTTTACTTCTTGAAGTTATATGTTCTTTGTTGTTTTTAACATGAGTTAAAGTGTGCTGCATGGATGAATGTTAGATAAAATAATGGTGGACAAGGTTGTGTAAGTGAAACAGAAAATGCCGACCACTCTTTTCCTTTGTGCGGCCACAAAAAAAATGTTGCCACTGCAGAAGACCTTGTGTGGGCTCACTTCCTGTAGCTAATTTAGATGACAAATGACAGGGTCTGTGAACTTTTTCCCTGTCAGTGCGGGGCAATTGTGCGGCCTCTGGAAGAATTGTGTGGCCGCACTTGAAATTGTGCATATCGCACATGAGTAACAAACCACTGAAGGCCAGGTAGAAGAGTGCGGACCGCACGACCGCACGATCGCAATCGACTCTTTACCCTCTCAAACTCTCTACGTATAAATAAAAATTTAGGCCTCATTTTACACTTTTCACACTTTTGAGAAAGTACTGTTACTCTGAGAGTCTACCTAAGGATCTAGCATTTTCAAACACACACACCCATTTGCACTCACAGGAGCTTTGCACATTTACATCATCTGGTGTGCTTTATTTCATGTTAAATTTGTTTCATTTTAATTTTTGAATTTATTTTTCCTTTTTAGCTTCTTTTTAGGCCATCTACTATTGTATTCCATCGTTGTATCCATGTGGGGTAGTTTTGTAACGGGTAACTGTTAAAACATGCTACAATGGGTTGGGTTAACTGATTTTTATGTGTATACCATGTTGCCAAGTAGATTTGATCAAGTTTTTGCACAATCTAGGTAAAGCTTAAGCCTGGTCGTCTATTTTGAAATGTGCAGCCGCACTCGAATTTGTACGGTCCGCAGTTTGCTAAGTAGGTTAACTGGTTGTAGGATAGTATTTATGCGACAGAACTTTAATTGTGCGGACCGAAAAATCTCTAAAGAGGTTGCATTATGTTCCGCACTATCTATTAGAGGATTGCCCTATGAGACCCTGAAGTGTGGACCACACTTTAAATTGAGTGGGCCGCAAATCAATTATGTGGCCGCACATGACCTTCTACTGTCCATTAGAGAGTAAGCAACTAAGGCCATGCACATTTGTGCAGAAGTGCGGCCGCACATGGTAATGTGAGGTCCACACTCCCACTCTGCGGGCCGCACTTCAAAATGTGCAGACCGCACTTCACCCATTTCTACAGTATGTTTGTTCAATTGTAACCCCATTGCTTCTATGTTGTTCTCACTCACTTACTGGAGTCTTAACTGTATTGAATAATGATTTGCAACTGCCAATTTTCTTTGTGCTGATACAGACAATGGCACGAGCACTAAGATGAGGTGAATCTACCAAGGGAAGAAGAGAAACTTTAAGGGGTCAAGGAAAAGGTGCCTTGCCCCCAAGTGTGCAAAAGACCATATCAAAGAAACCAACAGGAGGCCAAGGGAGAGGGAGAGACCTCTCTAAGTCTAGCTCATATGCCCCGTCTAGGGAAGCCTCCGAGGGAAACTCTATATCTCTTCTAGAGGAGCACACTGAGGAACAATCCCAGCCATAGGGGTGTTCTGAGCCTCTATATGTGCCTTATACATCCCACAACACTTCCTAGGGTTCGGAAAGTGCCAGCCAAGAGTTCGGTGAAGCTGTTGTAGGGTCTGATTCTAATGCCCCTTATTATGGGAGAGGGGGAACAGGTACACAGGCAGGTGCATCAAGAACAAAGAACAAGGAGGCTCGGGAGGATAGATTTGTGAGTTGCTAGGCATTATCTATCTTCCAAATATGGTGGACGTTGAGATCTTTGACTCATGAGCGGCATTTTTTATTGAAGGAATTTGACAAGTACAATCTCGCGGTTCTGGAGTAGTTTATAAAGAGGAAAGGGTAGATTCTATTTACGTAGAAGCTATTGGATGTCAAGGAGCACCTTGTCCGAGAGTTTTATGCAAACATTGCACATATTCTCAAAGGAACAAAGGTCACCAAAGTTCGCAACTTAAAGGTGATATTTGATCAGCACAATCTAAACGCGTACCTGGGATTTAAGGATGTGGAGCAAAGAGAGTACTTAGAGAAGTTGGCTCTGAAAGAAGAGGCCAGGCCGTGGCTTGCAAAGATTTTAGCACCGGGACCAACTCCTCCTTGGATTGTTGTTGGGGTACCTATTCTCCGGAGCGCATTGAGTTTTGAGGCCAAGGGGTGGAAAACCATTGTCTGTAGCAGGCTTGACTCGTACCAGAATGAGAACAATCTACCTATTCCTTAAGCAGTTTTGGAGGCATCTATCATAGACAGGTACCCGATCAATGTAGTTGCCCTGATGTCGGCCAGCATTTCTTTGGTGGCACAACAGAGTAACACTTCTTACCCTTACAGATGCTAAGGTAGAGCCCATGCCATTTGACACCTAGGTAAAGCCAACAGGGTTGTTTGAGTGGTACAAGCTGCAGGACTCGAGGAACCCGAAGAGGAGTGCCTAGCTTTCTACCACTACTGGCCAGTCTGATGAGTTGGTAATAGTAGTTTCTGGTCTATCAGACATTCCGTCCACATCAACCAAGCCTTATACCAGTGCAACAGCTGTTATGCTCGAGCCACCATCTTCAACTCCATCTATAGTTCCTTTCACAACTCCTATGACAGTTCCTACTCTGGTTTTGAGACCGGTGCCCATGCCTACAGGCCCATTTTTAGCTCTTCAAGTCTTCCAAAAATTGGCGAGTCTCAATAACTAGATGCAAGCAACTACTTCAAAGCTGTCTGAGATCTCCAGTGCTGTAACATGGCAGTCATCTACACAGGCACCTCGGGATCCCGCTAACATTGATGAGAAGCTGAATAAAATCTTGCACAACCAGAAGGTAATTATGAATACATTGGTACAACATGGTGCTGTGATTGAGGGATTGACCAAGTCGGTGAAGAAGATGTGGAAGTCCCAAGCCAGCAAGAAGTCAGTGGATAAGCTTTGGACTGAGGTGACACGGCTAACTACAATTGGATATTTTCCTTTTGACATGTTGACTGACCCATCCCAGCCCCACTTTGATCCATCTACACAAGATGCTCCCACTAGCCAGTCTGAGGAGCCATGCCTTGCCGCCGACACTACTGACATAGTGCGTGCGATGTTCACTTCTCCAGCCACTCCCCGACTTGATGATGATATTCAGTTGGCTGCGCCAATAGGGATTGATGTTGCTGGATACACAATGACGACAGAGGACAATTAGGGAGTTTCTTCCCCCTCATACTTTTGCTCTTATTTTGTTAAGTATTAGGGACAATGCTTACTTTTATTTGGAGGGGGGGGGGATGGTGGATCTTATTTGATGCGTTGGATACATTTGGATAATGTGAAATGAAATAATTGGATATTCTGTTTCATTTTATCTGTCTTTAGTAGTTATTGCTTTCATTAGCTTCTTTATTTGTTTACTTTGATTTTGTTTATGTTAGTATCTTTTATGTTTTTTCTTAGTAGCATGGGTAATAATCCTTTGGTTTTTTTAATGCCACGGTTCTTTGCCAAGGTGGTCTTTTGTGTGAACTGGGTGACTCTTCCTGAGGATGGATGGTGTGACAACTTTCTTAAGGAAATGAGTATGTTTTGTGTTTAGGTAATAATAGTAGCAAGTAGTAATGAATAAAAGCCCTAATCAAGTCATTCTCTAAAAAGAGTTATTCATTCTTCATTTGGAACCAACATACTTAACTGCATGCTTATGGTTGAAACAAGGTTATTGGAAGAAAATAGCTCTAGTTAGTGACTTTGAGGTTCTTGAGTTGACTTTGATAATCATTGAGTGGTTGATTGGATCATAGTGATCTTTAACTTGATTGTGATCCATGCAGGCCTTAGACTTTATCCTCTTTTATGGTCTAATTACATGAGAGGTGAGGTGATTTTTGTTGCTATTCCAAGTATTTGAGTGGATAGTCTAGAACTTTTTCCAAATGTATTTCAAGGAGAAAATCTAGGTTTGCTTGGTTTGGAAGATGATTGTAGGTTTTCCTTGGTCCGTTTGAGCTTTCGATCGCCACCTGATGTTTGTTATCCCTAGTCAACCCCTTTGAGTCTTTAGTCTTTCTCTGTTGATAACCATGCTACAAGTCTTTACCCGTTTTGTCTATAATCCTCTCTTGGAACCCGAACATTCATTAACACTCTTAGGAAATAAGTGGCTTAAGGCATAAGTTTCGGGGGGGGGGAGAGAGTTGAGAAATTTCAAAGAGGTATCAAGGCACCAAAAATAGAAAAGAAATGAACTCTATGAAAAGAGAAGGCAAGAAAAAGAAAAGAACAAAAAAGAAAATAAAAAGGGAGATTGATGAACTCAAAAAGAGGCAACTATCTCTAGTATGAGCATCAAGGAAGAAAAAGAATGAAATAACAATAAAGAGCGATGTCAAGTATCTCTAGCCCCCAAGAAAAAGAAATGCCTCTAAAGGTTGGTAAATGTGAGCCAAGAAATGAAAAACGGAGTGCTTAAAGAAGGGTATAACCACTTATTCTATATGGTATCCTACCCCAATCCAAAATCCTTCATTATAACCCGAAAGAAGTCCTACTTGATTTGGAATCGAGTGAGCTTACCTTAATGGAGATCTACATGAGGTGCAAGTCTATGGTACTTGAAACTGTACTTGTGACATTCCTTTGTGAGAAAAAAGTGAATCCTTCATTGCTCTAGAAATTGAGTGTTAATTCTTGAAGTGAGCATGGCAAATGGAAGGTAGAAGAAGAAGAAGAGTTTGGAGTCCAGCTGATTGACATGATAGAACAAGAGTCCTTAATGAGTGAAGTCAATTCTTGAAGCTCAAATATCACACCCAAGTTATATGCACGTAACATATTTTGTCACCTTGTTAAAAATGCACGAGTATTGTGGGTAATTGTTGGTTTTAACTGAGTATGAATGGCTTACAATTAACTCTTTGAAATGACCTTTCACTTTGAGGAGGTGAGAACTAATCTATTTGCTTGAGGACAAGCAAAGACTTAAGTTTGGGGAGTTGATAAGTGTGGATTTTAACCACTTGTTAGTATATTCTTGCTTTAGTTTTTGTACGAAAGTATTAATTTTTGTTCCCAAAACTAATGAAATTGTGTAAATTGCAGACATATTGGAGGATAGGAGCTTAACAAAGAAATATAACCCAAAAAGAAGTAGTCCAGCTCTAAAGGCAAGAAGGAGAACTGCAGGTAAAAGTGCGGTTCGCAAAAGTAATTCTGTCGCAGTAGTAGAAAGCGCGGTCCGCAGAAATACACATGCAGCCGTAGAAGGAAACCTGAAGCCTCAGAGGAGTTTAAAGAAGCGCGGTCCGCACATCAAATTGTGCGACCGCAAAAGCTGGTCGCACTGACAGGATTTGAAAATTTCAAAGAAGGTGCAAAAAGACAATGTATGAAGCCTCGTCAAAGCACGGTCCGCCGTCAAAAAGTACAACCGCAGAAGCTGAAGTGCAACCGCAAATGGAATTATGCGGCAGCATAATTCCTCCCCACTCATAAGAAGAAGCAAAGTGCGGACCACACATGGAATTGTGCAGCCGCCGAACCTCCCGAAGGGCATTTTTATCAGCGAATATACGAGCACTATAAATAGATGGGAAACACTTTATTAGGGCAAGTATTTTATTAAAAAGAGCTATAGCGGTTATATTTTACCCTTTTGGGAAAGTATTGGCAAATATTGGTGAAGAATCATTGGTTTTATCAATTAATTATAGTTTATGGCTTTAATTAATTCTTCTACTTTGTTTTCTTTGCTTTCTAGTATGACTAGCTAGATTTTATCTAGGATTGCGACCCAACCCTAGTGTGTAAGCCTTATGGATTATTAATTTTAATGCTTGTTTATGATTGAGTGTTTATTACTTAGCCTTGTTTATGCATTATTTCTAGAATCAGTAGTTGTAAACATTGATTTGTCACGACCCTAACCCCGAACTCAGTCGTGATGGCGCCTCTCGTGAAGACAAGGCCAGCCAATTTAACCAAAATCTCATTTTAAGCAGTTAATTAACATGAAAAAAATATAAGCATGATCTAATGGAAATCATTCACGAAAATATAGCTAACCATAATAGAAACCATCCCGACACAGCCCAAACCGGGGTGTCACAAGTCATGAGCAACGATGGATCCTGATACAAGTCTACTAAATACAATATTTGGCACAACTATTTGAAAAACATGGAAATGATAAGATAAGGGAGATACGGGGCTGCGGACGCTAACAGCTACCTCGTAGTCTCTAAATCACCGCTTGGACGGAAGGAGTCGGCACTCCCGAGCGGAACCAACAACGCCTGAATCTGCACACATGGTGCAGGGAGTAATGTGAGTACTCCGACCTAGTGAGTAATAAATATAAATAACGACTGAAAGTAAGAAAGCATGTAAAGCACAAGGCATTTTATAAGGAAGCAATAAAACATCATTCGAAAACAGTAAATCAGTGATAAATCAAGTAAAATCTCCTTATCAACAATTCCGCCCCTCGGGAAATATCGTAGAACAGTACCAGCCCCTCGGGCTAAAATCTTAGAACAATACCAGTCCCTCGGGCTATCACATGGAACAGTATCAGCCCCTCGGGCTATATCTCACATCACAATGGATACCCGCGCTCACTGGGGGTGTACAGACTCCGGGAGGGGCTGCTTACGGCCCAAGCGCAAAATCAAGCCACCTTGTGGCATCAAATCTAGGCCTTCAGCCTCATATTAGTCAAGCCACCTCGTGGCGTATATAGAGTATCTCAGGCCCTCGGCCTCATATCAGTCACAAGCCACCTCGTAGCACATAAAGCATCTCAGGCCCTGGGCCTCATACCACTCAATATATCCTCACATCTGGCCCTCGGCCGCACTCAGTCAGAAAATCATCATAAGCCAGTCGGGCATAGTAAAATAGTAGTTCTCAACCCAAAAATATCATTAAAATATTTTTTAAGTCTCAAAAATGAGTAAAAGTGGCTAAGTTGTAAAACAGTGAAAAACAGCATGACTGAGTTCAAGTAATAAGTCAAAATAGTGAGGAAACAGTGATAAAAATCCCCGAATGGTTCAAATAATTGGCACGAAGCACAAATATGACAATCAGCCCCAAATCATGATGATAACAAATAAGTTTCAATCAAATACGAGGTAAAAATCATCAATCGGGGTGGACCAAGTCATAATCCCCGGTAGTAAACAACCCCATGCTCATCATTGAGAGCGTGTCTCACCTCAATATAGTACTACGATGTACAATCCGGGGATTCAAACCCTCAGAATATCATATACAATCACTACTCACCTCGAACCGGCTAAATCCCTAGCCCGCGACGCCCTTGCCCTCGAATTTGCCTCCTCGCGCATTAAATCTATCCAAAATCAGAACAAATACGTCACAATATGCTAAAGGGACAGAGCCCAAGCGAAAACAATCGAAAAATACCAAAAATTCCGAAATTAGCAAAACCCGAGCCTCGGGCCCACTTCTCGAAACTCAGAAATTTTCACATCAACGGGTTCCTTATCTCCCAACGAGTTCGTACATACCAAAGGTTCTCAAATACGACCCCAAATGGTCGTCCAAATACCCAATTAAAATTTCAAAATCCCAAGCCCTATTTCTTCCATTTTTAGCAAGACTTCAATGATTTTCTAGGTGGATTTCACAATATAAACGCGTTTTAGGTCTTAAACTCTTACATCCAATCGATTCTCCTTGAATCCCTCATTAATTTCCTTCAGGAACCTCCAAAAAGGAGCAACTATGGGTGAAAATATACCCAATATCGCGGACAAAAAAGGCTTAAAAACATTCTGCCCAACCTTCATCGAGTTGTATCTGTGCTGTGCAGGTTGTACTTCCTCTTACCATTTTCCCTTGCTGTACACCTTCTGTTAAAACGCTCATAACTCCTTGTGGAAATATCCAAATAATCAACGGTTTGATGATTTAGAAACTAGGCTCGAAGATCTTTTATTTGATAGGTTGTACACTATATAACTCTTTATATATTCCGAGATATGAGCTTCTCAAGTGCATCAGAAAATTCTGTCAAAATTGCTCCACTAGCCAACTTCGATCAATCATAACTTTCTCTACAAATGTTCATATGATAAATGGTTTATCTTTATGGAAACTAGATTCAAAGAGCTACACCTTTCGTGTTTTGTTCATCTCATAATTTCTTATATATTACGAGATATAAGCTTCCAAAGTTGGTCCTATGCAGCAGAAATTTCTGCTATGCACACTGCCTGGAAAATAGCAGCAGTACCAGGTTTCTGTTAATCTATCGTAACTTTTGATAAAAATGTCCAAATGATAAATAGTTTATATTTCTGGAAATTAGATTCAAAGGACTACAACTTTCATGTTCTGCAATTTTTCTGATTTCTTATAGATTACTAGATATGAGCTTCCAAACTGGACTACTCGCACCAGTTTTTCTGCAATTTTTTTTTTCCAAAGATGAAATAGTCCGTTTAACCACCCAAAACTCACCCGAGCCATTCGGGACCCCGTCCGGATATACCAAAAAGTCCTAAAACATATTACATACTTAGTCGAGGCATCAAATCACATCTAACAATGCTAAAAACACGAGTCATGCCCTAATTCAAGCCTAATGAAACTAATATATTCCAACTTCTACATTCGATGCCAAAACCTATCAAATCGAGTCCGATTGACCTCAAATTTTGCACACAAGTCATAAATGAAATAACGGACCTATGAAGATTTTTAGAAATGAATTCCGACCCCGATATCAAAAAGTCAACTCCTCGGTCAAACTTTCCAATAATCTTCCATTTTCCAACATTCGCCAAAATGCGTTGAATTGTCCTACGAACTTCCAATTTCAAATCCGGACATACGCCTAAGTCTGAAATCACCGTACGAAGCTATAGCAAACTCTCGGAATTCAATTCTGACCCTCGGATCAAAATCTTGCCTGACAACTGGAAATCGCTAAAATACTAACTCCACCAATTCAAGCCTAATTCTACACGGGACCTCCAAAACCAATCCGATCACACTCCTAAATCATAAATCACCTCCCGAAGCTAACTGAACCATCGGAACTCTCATCCGGGTCCTCTAACTCATAAGTCAACATCCTGTTGACTTTTCCAACTTAAACCTTCTTAAAAGAGACTAAGTGTCTCATTTCTTACCAAATCCACTCCGAATGCAAACTGCTTAACTCGATCACATAAAATACGGATAACTAAGAATAATGAAGTAGCAATGGGGGAAACGGAGCGGTAACTCATGAGACAACTGGCTGGGTCGTCACATCCTCCCCAACTTAAACAAACGTTCGTCCTCGAACGAGTCAAGAAACACACCTGAAGCCTCAAATAGGTGAGTATATTTGCTCCGCATCTCCCGCTCGGTCTCCCAGGTAGCCTCCTCCAGGGGCCGACCTCTCCACTGCACTTTCACTGGCTCCACATCATAGGTCAAATCATCATCCAACTGAATCGTGCTGAAGTACAAAACATGAGACGGATTCCCAATATACTTCCGGAGCATAGAAACATGAAATGCCGGGTGCACACTCGACAAGCTGGGTAGCAAAGCAAGCTCATAAGCCACCTCCCCAACCCTCCGAAGCACCTCAAATGGCCCAATGAACTGAGGACTCAATTTCCCTTTCTTCCCGAATCTCATAACACCCTTCATGGGCGAAACCTTCAGCAAGACCTTCTCACCAACCATGTAGGACACATCTCAAACCTTCCTATCAGCATAACTCTTTTGCCTCGACTGCACTGTACGAAGCCTCTCCTGAATCACTTTCACCTTCCCTAGAGCATCCTGAACCAAATCAGTCCCCAATACCCTAGCCTCGCCGGGCTCGAACCACCCAACTGGAGATCTACACCGCCTCCCATACAAAGCCTCATACGGAGCCATCTGAATACTCGACTGGTAGCTGTTGTTATAAGCAAACTCTGCAAGCGGTAGAAACTCATCCCATGAACCTCCGAAATCAATAACACATGCACGCAACATGTCCTCCAATATCTGAATAGTATGCTCGGACTACCCGTCCGTCTGCGGATGAAAAGCTGTGCTCAACTCCACCTGAGTACCCAACTCTCTCTGCACGGCTCTCCAAAACTGCGAAGTAAACTGAGTACCTCTATCTGAAATGATAGAAATTGCAACACCATGCAGCCGAACAATCTCCCGGTTATAAATTCCTGCCAACCTCTCTGAAGAATAAGTAGTACACATAGGAATGAAGTGCGCAGACTTGGTCAGCCGATCCACAATCACCCAAATAGCATCGAACTTCTTCAGAAGACCAACAACAAAGTCCATAGTGATGCTCCCACTTCCACTCGGGAATAGCCATCTGCTGAAGCAAGCCACCCGGTCTCTGATGCTCATATTCTACCTGCTGACAGTTGAGACACCGAGCTACAAATCCCACAATATCTTTCTTCATTCTTCTCCATCAATAGTGCTGTCTCAAGTCGTGATACAACTTCGCGGCACCCGGATGAATGGAATACCTTGAGCTATGGGCCTCCTCCAGAATCAACTCCCGAAGCCCATCCACATTGGGCACACAAATTCGGCCTTGCATCCTCAACACTCTGTCATCGCCAATGGTCACATCTCTGGCATCATCATGCTGAACTCTGTCCCTAAGGACAAGCAAATGCGGATCGTCATACTGACACCCTCTGATGCGACCATATAAGGAAGACTGAGAAATCACACAAGCCAACACCTGACTACGTTCCGAAATATATAATCTCACAAACCGATTGGTCAAGGCCTGAACATCAACTGCAAGGGGTCTCTCCCCAACTGGAATATATGCCAAACTCCCCATACTCACTGCCTTTCGGCTCAAAGCATCGGCCACCACATTGGCCTTTCTCGGATGGTACAATATAGTGATATCATAATCCTTGAGCAACTCCAACCATCTCCGTGCCTCAAATTAAGATCCTTTGGCTTGAACAAATGCTGAAGGCTGCGATGATCAGCAAACACCTCATAAGATACGGCATACAAGTAATGCCTCCAAATCTTCAATGTATGAACTATGGCAGCCAGCTCCAAATCATGAATGGGGTAGTTCTTCTCATGGGGCTTCAACTGACGAGAAGCATAAGCAATAACTCTACCCTCCTGCATCAATACACAACCAATCCCAACTTTCGAAGCATCACAATACATAGAGTTGTGGTCAAGGCTGTCTTGAGCTTCTGAAAGCTCTCCTCACACTCGTCCGACCATATACATGGAGCATCCTTCTGAGTCAATTTGGTCAAGGGCGATGCAATGGATGAGAATCCCTGAACAAACCGGTGATAATAGCCTACCAACCCAAGAAAGCTACGAATTTCTATGGCTAAGGACGATCTAGGCCAACTCTGAACCGCCTCTATCTTCTTTGGATCAACTTGAATACCCTCGCTGGACACTACGTGCCCCAAGAAAGCAACTGAACCGAGCAAAAACTCACACTTAGAGAATTTTGCATAAAGCTTCTCCTCCCTCAATCTCTGCAATACTACTCGCAAATGCTCCGTGTGCTCCTCCTTACTACGCGAGTACACCAGAATATCATCAATGAATATAATAACGAACGAATCTAGATAAGGCCGAAATACACCGTTCATCAAATGCATGAACGCTGCTGGGGCATTGGTTAGCCCGAAAGACATAACAAGAAACTCATAGTGACCATATCTAGTCCTGAAAGCAGTCTTAAGAATATCTGAATCCCTGATCTTCAACTGGTGATAACCCGAACGGAGATCAATCTTGGAGAACATTCGCCCTCCCTGAAGCTGGTCAAATAAATCATCAATGCGAGGCAAAGGATACTTGTTCTTAATTGTTACCTTGTTCAATTGCCTATAATCGATGCACATTCTCATGGTGCCATCCTTCTTCTTCACAAACAGAAACGGCGCACCCCAAGGTGACACACTAGGCCGAATGAACCCCTTATCTTGGAGTTCCTGAAGTTGCTCCTTCAATTCTTTCAACTCTGCTGGTGCCATACGATATGGCGGAATAGAAATGGGTTGAGTGCCCGGCACTAGGTCAATACCAATATCAATATCCCTGTACGGTGGCATGCCCGGCAAGTCTGCAAGAAATACATCGGGAAAATCCCTCACAAATGGAACAGAATCAATGCTAGGAGTCTTAGCTCCAACATCCCTCACAAACGCTAGATATGAAAGGAAACTCTTCCCAACCATACACTGGGCCTTTAAGAACGATATCACTCTACTAGGAACATAATCAGTCACACCATGCCACTCGATCCGCGGTACACCCGGCATAGCAAAAGTGACTATCTTTGCATGACAGTCTAGAATAGCACAACACGGAGATAACCAATCCATGCCCAAAATGACATCAAAATCCACCATGCTCAATAGCAATAGGTCCACTCGTGTCTTCAGACCCCCAATAGTCACCACACATGACCGGTATACACGATCTACAATAATAGTATCGCACACCGGGGTAGACACATGAACAGGTAAAGCAAGGATCTCCCGGGGCGTACCCAAATTATGAGCAAAATATGAGGACACATAAGAACAGGTGGAACCGGGATCAAATAATACAGAGGCATCTTTGTGGCAGACTGAAACAATACCTGTAATGACAACATCTAAAGCAATGGTATCTGTCCTGCCTGGAATAGCATAGAAACGATCCTGGCCACCGCCTGATCGACCTCCCCCTCTGGGGCGACTCCTGGCTACCTGACCTCCACCCCTAGTTGGCTGGGCGAGTGGTAAACTAACTGGAGCAGAAGTCGAGGGCTAAGCCCTTTGCTGAGACGAACTAGCACCACGATGAGGACACTGCCTCCACATGCGGCCCATCTCGCCATACTCATAACAGCTCCCTGTTGCTGGAGAAGAGGGCTGAAGGGAACCACTTGCACCGGAGTGTCTAGCAGATGCACTCGGCATAGAAGAACCCTGGGCTGATGAAGCACGAGCTGAACTCTAAGCTGGAAGGGCGCTGAGTGATGGCTGGCCCTGCTGCGACCCATGACAACCGCGACCTGAAGATGCCGCGTGATACTCTAGACAGGCTGACTAAGCAGGCTTGAAAGAACGACCTCTACCATGCTAAAACTGGCCCCTCGAAGGAGTACCACTATAACTGCCCGATCCTAGAGGCCTCTTGGCCTCCCTTTCGTCTCGCTCCTGACAACGAACCGTCTCAATCTCGTGAGCGATATCAACCACCTCCTCGAACGTAGCACCCAACACTCTCTCTTTCATCATAAGAATACGGAGATGATAGTTAAGGCCATTAACAAATCTCCTGATCCTCTCGCGATCTGTCGGAACCATCCAGACGGCATGACGAGCCAACTCCAAAAACCTCGACTCATACTGTGACACAGTCATATCCCCCTGTCGCAACCACTCGAACTGTCTACGCAGCTCCTCTCTGCGGGATTGCGGCACATACTTCTCCAAGAAAAGAGCGGAGAACTACTGCCAAGTAAGGGGCACTGCACCAACCGGCCTACGCCTCTCATACGCCTCCCACCAAGTGAAGGCAGCTCCAGAAAACAGAAAGGTGGTAAATGCCATACCACTAGGCTCAAGAATCCCTGCTGTACAGAGCATCCGTTGACACCTATCAAGAAAACCCGGTGCATCCTCGCCCTCAGCACCACTGAATGACGAAGGTTGGAGTCTACCAAACCTCTCAAGACGACACTGCTCATCATCCGGCATAACTGGTACCATGAACTCCTGGGCTAGTGCAACCGGCTGGGCTGGAGGTGCCCCCGGCATCTGAAGTCCCTGCACTACCTGCTCAGGTATGCGAGCAGCGGGGGTCTGATTGCCTCCCCCGGCCTGTGGAGTAGCTGCTGCTGTGGTGGCTGAAACTACCTGAGCCAGGCCACTACAAACGGATAAGATCTAAGCCAAGGCCTCCTGAAGACTCGGAATAACGATGGGCACAACTGGTGCCTGAATTGGTGCTACTGGAGCCCGATCCTGAGCTGGGGTAGCTGGTGGATCAACAGGTGCTGCCCTCGCTGCTCTGCCTCTACCACGACCACGACCGCGTCCACGGCCTCTAGTGGCCTCAGTGGGTGGCACTGGTGGTCGTCCACCTCGTCCGGTAGCTCGCATCCTCACCATCTGTGAGAGAATAGGATAACAGAAGTTTAGTGCTCGGATCAATAAGCTCGCACGACAAGAAATTCAAGAATATGAAGTTTTTCCTAAAAGGTTCTGCAGCCTCTCGAGGATAAATACAGACGTCTCCGTACTGATCTGCGAAACTCTACTAAACCCGCTCACGACTTGTGATACCTATGCAACCTAGGCTCTGATACCAACTTGTCACGACCCTAACCCCGAACCCGATCGTGATGGCGCCTCTCGTGAAGACAAGGCCAGCCAATTTAACAAAATCTCATTTTAAGCAGTTAATTAACATGAAAACAATATAAGCATGATCTAATAGAAATCAGTCGCGGAAATATAGCTAACCATAATAGAAACCATCCCGACACAGCCCAAACCGGGGTGTCACAAGTCATGAGCAACGATGAATCCTGATACAGGTCTACTAAATACAATATCTGGCACAACTATTTGAAAAACATGGAAACGATAAGATAAGGGAGATACGGGGCTGCGAACGCCAACAGCTACCTCGTAGTCTCTAAATCACCGCCTGGATGGGAGGAGTCCTGAAGAACCGGAATCACGATGGGCACAACTGGTGCCTGAACTGGTGCTGCTAGAGCCCGATCCTGAGCTGCGGCAGCTGGTGGATCAACAGGTGCTGCCCTCGCTGCTCTGCCTCTGCCACGACCACGACCACGACCGCGTCTACGGCCTCTAGTGGCCTCAGTGGGTGGCACTGGTGGTCGTCCACCTCGTTCGGTAGCTCGCGTCCTCACCATCTGTGAGAGAATAGGATAACAGAAGTTTAGTGCTCGGATCAACAAGCTCGCACGACAAGAATTTCAAGAATATGAAGTTTTTCCTAAAAGGTTCTGCAGCCTCTCGAGGATAAATACAGACGTCTCCGTACCGATCTGCAAAACTCTACTAAACCCACTCATGACTCGTGAAGCCTATGCAACCTAGGCTCTGATACCAACTTGTCATGACCCTAACCCCGAAGCCGGTCGTGATGGCCCCTCTCGTGAATACAAGGCCAGCCAATTTAACAAAATTTCATTTTAAGTAGTTAATTAATATGAAAACAATATAAGCATGATCTAATAGAAATCTTTTGCGGAAATATAGCTAACCATAATAGAAACCATCTCGACACAGCCCAAACCGGGGTGTCACAAGTCATGAGCAACGATGGATGCCATCAGCAAGCAACACAAAGACTACTTTGGCAGCAGAGGCAACTACAACATCATATCAGCACAAATCACAGAAGAAACTACAACAAAAGCAGAAACCAGCAACAACGCAGCAATCAGAAGCATCCTCAATGAAATAACAGCAGGAACAACATTAACAAAATGCATCAGCAACAAGTTCAATTGCAGAAACAAACTTTCAATCAGCAGTCTCAATGATAGTTATCAGCAGCAGCAGCAACAAGATAAGGAATCAAACCAGCAAGCACACAAAGGACAAACAGAAAACAAAGACAAAAAGGAAAACAACACTTAGAGACTCATCAGCACTTTGCACAAGCAGCAGATCACTGCCAGCCAGATACACACCTGCAGCAAGTTCATCCTAGCAGAATCTCCCCAACAATGCCACAACAAAGGGGCACAGCTCTCATTCAGGCCTCAAGACACACTCATCAGAGAACTTCAAGTTTTGGATAAAAAACTCCACAATGTCACAAAAGGAAACACCCTTACTCACTCAGTAGGACTAGAAACAAAAGTTTTTTGTACAGTTGACCTAGACACATTTCTCTTTGTTTTTGTACATATGACTATCTATCAATACTATAAGATAGATAGTGATTACATCAACTTAGGTCGAACATGTCCTACACACTTAGATGCATTAAATCACCAAGTGTGGAGGATCATATATCATCTAACCACCTATCATTTTCTTGGTACCTCTAGTACAAATTTAACAATGACTAGGTACATGTACTTTTTTAGGGAGGTAAGGTTTATGTCCTCCTCCGTCTCTGTACATCTTACTAATTACTAATCAATAAACTCATATTTACCCCAAAAACAAAAAAGATACAAGTCTACTAAATACAATATCTGGCACAACTATTTGAAAAACATGGAAACGATAAGATAAGGGAGATACGGGGCTGCGGACGCCAATAGCTACCTCGTAGTCTCTAAATCACCGCCTGCACGGGAGGAGTCAGCACTCCGGAGCGGAGCCAACAACGCCTGAATCTGCACATATGGTGCAGGAGTAATGTAAGTACTCCGACCCAATAAGTAATAAATATAATAACGACTGAAAGTAAGAAAGCACGTAAAGCACAAGGCATTCTATAAGAAAGCAATATAACATCATCTGAAAATAGTAAATTAGTGAGAAATCAAGTAAAATCTCCTTATCAACAATTCCGCCCCTTGGGCAATATCGCAGAACAGTACCAGCCCCTCGGGCTCAAATCTCAGAACAATACCAGTCCCTCGGGCTATCACATGGAATAGTATCAGTCCCTCGGGCTATATCTCACATCACAATGGGTACCCGCGCTCACTGGGGGTGTAAAGACTCCGGGAGGGGTCCCTTACGGCCCAATCGCAATATCAAGCTACCTCGTGGCATCAAATCTAGGCCCTCGGCCTCATATCAGTCAAGCCACCTCGTGGCGTATATAAAGTATCTCAGGCCCTCGGCCTCATATCAGTCACAAGCCACCTCGTGGCATATAAAGTATCTCAGGCCCTCGGCCTCATATCACTCAGTATATCCTCAAATCTGGCCCTCGGCCGCACTCATTCAGAAAATCATCACAAGCCCCTCGGGCATAGTAAAATAGTAGTTCTCAGCCCAAAAGTATCATTAAAATATTATTTAAGTTTCAAAACTGAGTAAAAGTGGCTGAGTTGTAAAACAATGGAAAACAGCATGATCGAGTTCAAGTAATAAGTCAAAATAGTGTGGAAACCGTGATAAAAATCCCTGAAGGGTTCAAATAATTGGCACGAAGCCCAAATATGGCAATCAGCCCCAAATCATGATGATAACAAATAAGTTTCAATCAAATACGAGATAAAAATCATCAATCGAGACGGACCAAGTCACAGTCCCTAGTAGTAAACGACCCCACGCACATCATCGAGTGCGTGTCTCATCTCAATATAGCACTATGATGTACAATCCGGGGTTTCAAACCCTCAGAACATCATTTACAATAACTACTCATCTCGAACCGGCTAAATCCCTAGCCCGCGACGCCCTTGCCCCTCGAATTGGCCTTCTCGCGCGTCGAATCTATCCAAAATCAGAACGAATACATCACAATATGCTGAGGGGACAAAGCCCAAGCGAAAACAATCGAAAAATACCAAAAATTCCGAAATTAGCAAAACCCGAGCCCCGGGCACACTTCTTGAAACTCAGAAATTTTCACATCAACAGGTTCCTTATCTCCCAATGAGTTCGTACAAATCAAAAGTTCTCAAATCCGACACCAAATGGTCCTCCAAATACCCAATTAAAATTTCAGAATCTCAAGCTCTATTTCTTCCATTTTTAGCAAGACTTCAATGATTTTCTAGGTGGACTTCACAATATAAACGCGTTTTAGGTCCGAAATTCCTACCTCCAATCGATTCTCTTTGAATCCCTCGTTAATTTCCTTCAAGAATTCCAAAAATGAGCAACTATGGGTGAAAATATACCCAAATCGCGGACAAAAAAGGCTTGAAAACATTCTGCCCAGCCTTTATCGAGTTGTACCTGTGATGTGCAGGTTGTACATCCTTTTACCATTTTCCCTTGCTGTACACCTTCTGTTAAAACGCTCATAACTCCTTGTGGAAATATTCAAATGATCAATGGTTTGAAGATTAAGAAACTAGGCTCAAATATCTTTCATTTGATAGGTTGTACACTATATAACTCTTTAAATATTCCGAGATATGAGCTTCTAAAGTGCATCAGAAAGTTCTGTCGAAATTGCTCCACCAGCCAACTTCGATCAATCATAACTTTCTGTACAAATGTCCAAATAATAAATGATTTATATTTATGAAAACTAGATTCATAAGGCTACAACTTTCATGTTTTTATTATCTCATAATTCCTTATATATTGTGAGATATAAGCTTCCAAAGTTGGTCCTGTGCAGCAGAAATTTCTGCTATGCACACTGTCCGGAAAACAGCAGCAGTACCAGGCTTCGGTTAATCTATCATAACTTTTGATAAAAATGTCCAAATGATAAATAGTTTATATTTCTGGAAAGTAGATTCAAAGGGCTACAACTTTCATGTTTTGCAATTTTTCTGATTTCTTATAGATTACAAGATATGAGCTTCCAAACTGGACTACTCGCACTAGTTTTTCTGCCATTTTTTTTTCCAAAGATGAAATAGTCCATTTAACCACCCAAAACTCACCCGCGCCGTTCGGGACCCCGTCCTGATATACCAAAAAGTCTTAAAGCATATTATGGACTTAGTCGAGGCCTCAAATCACATCCAACAATGCTAAAAACACTAATCATAACCTAATTCAAGCCTAATAAAACTAATAAATTCCAACTTCTACATTCGATGCTAAAACCTATCAAATCGAGTCCGATTGACCTCAAATTTTGCACACAAGTCATAAATGACTTAACGGACCTATGAAAATTTTCAGAAATGCATTCCGACCTTGATATCAACAAGTCAACTCCTTGGTCAAACTTTCTAATAATCTTTCATTTTCCAACATTCGCCAAAATGCGTTGAATTGTCCTACGGATTTCCAATTTCAAATCCAAACATACGCCTAATTTCGAAATCACCGTACGAAGCTATAGCAACTCTCAGAATTCCATTCCGACCCTCGGATCAAAACTCGCCTAACAACCGGAAATCGCTAAAATACTAACTCCACCAATTCAAGCCTAATTCTACACGGGACCTCCAAAATCAATTCCGATCACACTCCTAAGTCATAAATCACCTCCCGAAGCTAACCGAACCATCAGAACTCTCATCCGAGCCCTCTAACTCATAAGTCAACATTCGGTTGACTTTTCCAACTTAAACCTTCTTAAAAGAGACTAAGTGTCTCATTTCTTACCAAATCCACTCCGAACGCAAACTACTCAACTCGATCACATAAAACACGGATAACGAAGCATAATGAAGCAGAAATGGGGGAAACGGAGCGGTAACTCATGAGACGACTGGCTGGATCGTTACATGATCCATGCTTATTTGACTTAGTTCATGATTGAAAAAGAGAAACCTAGTATAGGAAAACTTGGCTAACAAGAAATTGAGCTAGTTAAGGTTTTGGCTAGTTTGATTAAAGAGTTTGAACTAGAGATAGGGAAAAACCGACTTGGACTCATATCAATTGTTTGGATTGCTACCCAATTGTACTTGGGAAAGCCAATTTGGTCATAACCAGTCTATAACCGAGAGGTATTGAGTGGGTACTTGAGAATTGAGAGTTATAATACACCCCAAAACAAGAATTAACGTAGTGTAACCATTATGTTTGCACCCTAGGTGAAGGTTACAACCCTAGGCTTTTCCCCAATTGATTCAAAACACCAAAAATAATTATTCTATTTTTAGTTATTTTCAATTAGGTTAATCTCGTAGTATTAATTTGAAAAACAGTCACCCTTTGTTTGGAAGCATAATTTAGTTGTTTCACGCATTCTCGTCAAGTATCTACCTTAACACCCTTTATAAAATCCCTGAGGAATTTGATCCCTAGTCTAGTTGGGTATTATAATTGCAACGACCGTTTCCACTCACTATTGAGTGCGGATTGGACGTGGATCAACTTACATATATAAAAGAAATCACTCACTCTCACAAAAAAGTCACATGCATGCAAATGGTAGGCTTACCCATTATGTAAAGTTCTACTAATGTAGGCTAGGACTTTATTATGGTTGTGGCATAAGGGACGGTTAAAATATATTTAGGAAATAGTGACTAACTCTCCTAAGCACTTCAACACATCACATAGTCAACTTTAAGCGAAAATTCTTTAACCCACTTGAAATATCACAAGCAAGATTATCCTAACAATATGTTCCCTCTTTCTTTAAATACTACTTTACTTTACATCCACTAGCAAAGACAACATGTAATTATTTTCATTTTTGCTATAAGTTTTTCCCTCTTTTTTTCATATTTTTCTTCTTCTTTTTTTCCCTAAAATTTTCTTGTACTTTGTGTTTTCCACTAGTGGTATTTTCCTTAAGATATAAGTGCCCTTTTCTTCTTTTATTTGGTTCCACTCAAAATTGTCCCATGTTTTCTCATTACATCTTTCTAGCGCTCTCTTTTATAATTCAAGTATCTTAAGAGATAAAAGATTCAACAAAGTCAATTAATAAACAAAAAAGTATAGATTTGTAATGCGGGTGCAAAATAAAAGGTTTATAGGAAAAGAGCTATTTAGGTTTAATTGTTGTTTGTGATAAAACAAAGCTCAAAATATTAAAGAAGGCCTAACATCATTTTTCAAATCGAGCAACATCTTTGATTTCGCTTCAACTCACATCCCGGGCAATTTCTAGACTCAAAAACAAAACATGGACTATTAAAGAATTAACTTCACACATGATACATGACTCACTAAGGACGTCCTCATTCCGACATTCAAATAAGTATTGATAGAGCCAAAAGATATTAAGAATTAAGCAAAAAGTGAACATAAGTCAAGAAAACGAGCCAGAGGCATCATGACACATGATATCCAGTTTTGTTGAGGCGCCATTAAATATTTAAAATAAAGAGAAAGATATATATACCAAGGCCTAAGCAATGCTACTATAAAACAGTCAAAAGGCACGAATAACATCATTCTTCCCTTTTTTTTTCTAAGTTTGCTCTATTCTGAAAGTGAAAAAGTTATCCGGTTCAACTACATCCATTGGAAAAGAATCAACGCAGAAAAAAACAAGGAGAATTATTACTAAAAGAAAACTAAAATACATATTTTGTTTTTTTTTCCTTTTTAATCTTTTTTGAAATTTTTTATTTAGAGTTTATCCCTCCAGAAAACTGTTCAGGAGATCCATCATCTGAAAAACCTTTTGTTAATTCAAACACATAAGATAATACGACAAAAGTAGCACAAGAAATCATCCAAACGGTCTACCCATCCCATATTTAAAAGTGTGCATTATCTCCATTGAACATTATAAATAATAATAGGATTAAAAAAACATTGTGGTAAGCCAAAGGTCGAAGCATTAATAGATCATGGGGTACTCAGACTTCTTCCAGACTTGGTTCTTTGTGCGGGCACCCCACACATAGTTTTAATCATCTAGCTTACTTTTTCATCTTCCCATGGCTTTGCTTCTCATGTTCCTACTCCTCCAAAACTAAAAATGATACAATAAAAATTAAAAATAAAAATAAAAAGTAGCAAAATTGGGTTGTCTCCCAATAAGTGCCTCAGTTAACGTCGTGCCACGACATGAACAACTTTTTGCCTCCATCTCAAGTTTATGAATTGAATTCCCAATTTTGATTCAAGCTTGTGATTATGTTCTTGGGAGGTACAAATTATTGCGAGCCAAAAATCAAATAATTCCTTATGCACTTTTTGACTTTAAACCGAGGAGTGTCACTTTGACTAGAGGGCCTTGAAAATTTCAGAATATAAGGTTCATTTACCTCTTTTATTATCTCCTTTTTACGCTCGTAAGGATCCATTCCCATTTTACCATACAGACACAATGTAGAGAAGTGTTTGTAATGAGGTCCGCTGTAATAACCTGACCAGTGTTTTCGAGTTGTGGCATTTAATTAAGTGATTTTGAGATCTTGAAATAGCTTTATATGACATATTAAGACTTGCGTGCATGGTTGGTTTGACTTCGGAAAGATTTCTGAGTGATTTGGAACACGTAGTTCCTAGTTCGGAGGCTTAAGTTACAAGTATTGACCAAGTTTGACTTTTGCATATTTGATCTCAGATTGGAGTTTTGATGGTTCTGTGAAGTTCAGATGGTGATTTTGGACTTGGGTGTATGCCCGAATTTGAGTTTCAGTGGTCCTAGATGATTTTGAGCCTAATTAGCGAAAGTTAGAAGTTTAAAGGTTTAGAAGTCCATAGGTTTGACCCAGAATTGACTTTGTGGTTATCGATGATCATTTGGAATTCCGAGCTTTAGAGGAGGTTCGTATGATAATTTATGACTTGTGTCTAAAATTTCAGGTCATTCCGAGTTGTTCAGACATGCTAGGCGTAAGTTTGGAATTCATGAATTTGGATTAGTTCATTAAGCTTGAATTGGTGTGTGATTCTTGATTTTGATGTTATTTTGTGTGATTTGAGGCCTTTAGTAGGTCCGCATTATGATTTGGGATTGGTTGGTGTGATTGGACGGGATCCCGGGAGCCTCGGGTGTGTTTCGGACCATTTCCCCTTGTTTTGGATAAGATGTCTTCTAGTATTCAGGTGTTCATCGCAATCGCAAAGGAGGTATCGTGATCACGGAGTATGTTTTGATGGCAGGTGATATTTGCTCTTCATGTTCGTGATGTGGAAGTCGCATTCCTGTAGGCATGGGGGCAATGACCTTCGCGTTCATGACCTTGGCGGCGCGTTCGCATAGAGGAAGGTCGGCTGGGGGTGGCATGCGTTTGGCCATTGCATTCGCGTGTATTCTACCACATTCATCTAGGCTTAGCAGGTGGAAGGCATCGCATTTCAAGGAAGGTCTTTGCGTTCACGAAGAAGGGGCAGTAGCTGGGTGGGAGTTTGGCCTTCACGATCGTGAAGGGGTCCCACGATAGTGAAGTGTATAACTAGGCATATTCATTAAATACTCTATTTCGAGGTTTTGAGTTATTTTATCACATTTTGAGATTGAAAGCTAGGATTTGGACAATTTTTGAGGGGGTTTTCACTATTTGGACCAAGGTAAGTATCTTGACTCGGATTTTGTAATTATTCGTGATTCGAACCTTGATTTTAGCATTTGAATGGTTAATCTAAGTCTAAAAATTAGGGATTTTGAAAAAAAAATATTAAAATGAAAATAGGGGGATTTGGACCCCAATTCGGAGTCACATTTAGATGAAACTAGTATATATGGACTCGTATTAGAATAGGTGTTTGGAATTTATGAGTGTTGTCGGGTTCCGGGGTATAAGCCCGGGTAGACGGTTTGGTTGACTTTTTAATTTGTGATAAAGATTGGAGTTTTATTACTTGGAATAGATTTCTATAGTCGTGTTTGATATTATTGTGTTATTTTTATCTAGATTTAACCCATTCGGAGGCCGATTCGAGGGGCAAGGGATTTCTAGAGTATTAATTTGACTTGTTAGAGGTAAGCATTTTGCCTAACCTTGTGTTGGGGAATCACCCCTTAGGATTTGGCCTTAATTTCCTTATTGTATTATGTGAAAAGCGATGTGTACACAAGGTGACGAGCTTGCACATGGGCGCTATATGTGGATTATTATCATATTAGACCATATGCTATTAATATACCTTAATTTGATAATGTGACTTATACAAAACATGCTTAAACCACTTTGTGATTACATAATCAGGATCGCTAAAATTGACTTAGCCATAGTCATACCTTATTTGTTGAATACCCCGTAGTACTTTTATGTTTTTTTTCATGTCCTTGTGCACTTTGTTGATAAGTTGTGAACTTACATATTAATGAAACTTTGGTATTGTTATTTTGTAATATTGTGGCACATGTGGACATGTTGTGTGGGTTGGTCGTTGTTATGTGAAGTATAAGGGCGGCACTTCACTGTTGTTGTGTGGAGCGATACGGGTAGCTATTGTGATACTGTCAGGAGGGAGAGATACGGATGGATTTTGTGATATTTTCAGGGCTGAGCGATACGGGCGGCTATTGTGATATTGTCAGGGCGAAGCGATACGGGTGGCAATTTTAATACTTTCATGGCAGAGCGATATGGGTAGCTATTATGATATTGTCAGGGTAGAGCAATACGGGTGGCTATTGTTATATTATTAGGGTGGAGCGATATGGGTGGCTATTGTGTTTTTTATCAGGGCGGAGTGATACGGATGGCTATTGTTGTTGTGATAAAAATGTGGGTAAGATGTGCTATTTGTGTGTGTTTCTTTGTGATGACTTGACATTGAAATTGTGCCTTTACTTACATTGAATTGTTATCACTTATTCAGGTGAGGTTATCACTATTGTTTTCTACTACATTTTGTTGCCAGTCTTTGGTTTATTGTACAAGTTATCTTGACTAGTGAGTGTCACATAACTTGAACCTCTTCACTACTTCATCGAGGTTAGTCTTCATACTTACTCAGTACGAACTGTGATGTACTCATACTATGCTTTAGCATATTTTTGTGCAGATCCAAGTGTTGGAAGTAGCGGACCAGGCAATGAGAGCTTCTTTGACTGTTGAGGATTCAAGGTAGAGTTGCATTGATCGACGTAATCCCTTCGAGTCCTTTCCTTACATTTATACTATCAATTTTCTATCCGAACAGTATTGTATTTTGGGATATTTCTATATGTTCAGTTAGAACTCGTGACTCTGTACTACCTAGCTCTGGGAGATGTTGTGATTACTTTGGATTGTATTACCTCTATTTTCTGCATTTATGTTAAACTTTGTTTCATTATATTATATTTTTATGTTTTAACTATTGTAAGTGATTGGCTTACCTAGTTTTAGAGACTAGGTGCCATCACGACCCTTATGGTTGAATTTGGGTCATGACAATTTAGTATCAGAGCTCTAGGTTCATTGGCTCTACGAGTCAGACAATTTAGTATCAGAGATCTAGATTTATTGGTTCTACAAGTCACGAGAAAGTCTAGCAGAATCTTGCGGATCAGCGCAGAGACATCTATTCTTATCTTCGACAGGCTACCGAGTTGTTAGGAAACATCATGTTCCTTCATTTTTTATTGTGCCGATTAAACATTCCGAAGTTTGAACCTTTACTCTTCTATTCTCTCACAGATGGTGAGGACACGCGCTATCGGATTAGTTGAGCAGTCACCCATGCCCCTACTAGAGCCGCAATAGTTTGAGTCCGAGGTACAGGCCGAGAAGGATGACGTGTTATAGCTAGAGCACCTACCAGAGCAGCAGTTGTGGAGTCTCCAACACCTCCAGCTGAGGATCAAGAGCTTGAGTATGTTGAGCGTGTACCCAAGTAGCCTATTGCTACGCCGAGGCTCTAGAAGACCTTGGCACACATTTTGAGTATGTTTGGGACTTTGTCTCAGGCAGGATTGATTCCAGATATACCAACAGCTTCACAGGCTGGGGAAGGAGCTCAAACTCCCGCCGCCCGTACACTTGAGTAGCGGCTCATACTTATCAAACACCATGTGTTGTGCCGATATAACCAGTAGTTGCAGTTCAGCCCGAGCAGGGACAATTATGTCAGTTGAGGGGCAGAGGAGTTTGGAGACGTTTCGGAAGTTCCATCCTCCCCTGTTCAGTGGAGGGGCTTCTGAGGATGCACAGGATTTCTTAAATCAGTTTCACCGCATTCTGCATAATCTAGGTGTGGAGCCGAACGAGGTCGACCTTACTACTTTTCAACTGATGGGGCCGGCATATAGATGGTGGTAGACTTATGAGGTGAGTAAGCCAGCTGGTACAGCACCACTTACTTGGTCGCAGTTCTTTGATCTTTTCTGGAGAGTTTTGATTCCATAGACCCGCAGGGACATGTTACACAGAGAGTTCGAGTAGTTGTGCTAAGGAAGTATGACTGTGTCTAAGTATGCAATAAGGTTTACAGATTTATCTCGTCTGAACGTGCCTTGGTTTCCACTAATAGAGAGAGAGTCCGCAGATTTATTGAGGTACTCGTCGATAGCCTCAGATTTGGGATGGTACGGGAGTTGGAGATTGAGACTCCATTCCATCAGGTTATGGAGATTGTTAGGAAGTTGGAGCGTGTTTGCGGGTAGGAGATGGGGCATAGGGAGACTAAGAAGCCTCAAGGTTCTGGAGTATTTAGTGGTTTATACTCTTCAGCTCTGACCTGTCATGGAAGGGGCTTCATCAGTTGGCTAGTTCACTTTGCACTTTAGGTTACCGATAGTGCCCCAGCAAGCCAGGAACCCAGGGTACTCATATCAGACAGCCATCTTTCAGTGCACCTTCTGTATGGGGTTCCTACAGCGGTTATTCCAATCATCCGGCACAGACTCTGTACCACCATCCACACTCGCAGAGGGATTGTTCTGAGTATAGCGATACTAGGCACATTATAAGAGAATGTCCTAGACTTCGGAGGGGTGGACTTCAACAGGGTACTCAAGCTATGGTTTCCGCTCCAGTTGCTACTCTACCTGCACAACTAGCTTGAGGGAGGACAGGCGGGTGGAGGACGTCCTAGAGGGGGAGGCCAGGTACTTTGTTATGGTATCCATAGTAGGACTGAGGCTATTGCATCAATTGTTTACAAATATTGTTCTAGTATGTCATAGAGATGCATCGGTCTTATTGATCCAAGTTCTACTTATTCATATGTGTCATACTATTTTTCTTCGTATTTGGTTATGTCTGGGGATTCTCTAGATACTCCTCTCTACGTGTCTATACTCATTGGGGATTCTATTATGGTGGACCATATCTATCTCTTGTTTGGTCACTATGGGGGCTACAACTGATCGATCATCGTCTCAATGTGTTGTCCATGCTTAGGTCTAGATGTGTTGGTAGATTTTTCAGTTGTTCATTTATGGGATGAAGCAGATTCTTATATCTAGTTAACGAGTACAGACTCAGGAGAATTGATTGCATAGTGGTTGTGACTGTAGTAGGGCCATAGAAAGATATCATCGGACGCCAAGCATGCGGGTTATCTCTTGCGAGAAGATTTGAGGTTGTGTGATTCATATGGGGTTTCTATTCAACGAAATGCATATACTACCATTTCAGAGGGCTTCAGGAAGTTCGAATGACTGTCACAACGATGAATACGCACTTGGCAACGTTTTTGGAGTGTTTTATGACTAGTGTTACATAAGTTTATGACGTAATCCCTTGATCAACAAAGCAGGATCGAGGCAGCTATGAAAGAAGAGTATTATAGGTTACAAACGATGTTTTCAATGGCTTCGAGCCAATGAGGAGTATGCTATCGATGATCGGTTTGCATGGTCATGTGTTATATCAGTTTCTGGACTAAGACATTTATGGGTTAGCTATGACTTGAAAAGGGTGACTCTGTGGATGATTTTGAGCAAGAGATTGGTTAGGTTTATGATGTACTGCACCTTATGGGTATGTAGAGGTCTTGGAATTTTTGAGTTGATACTCGATGTGGATGTAGTGTGCCAGGAAAAAGGAACCGCTGCTTCATTTGGATATGCATGTGATAGTGAAGCACAAGTTGTTCGGTGCGTATTGGCTGCGTATTAGGTATTGGAACGAGGTAAGTGACTCTCAAGAAGGTTCTTATGAGTTCAAGATTTATATATTTTGTTTAATATTTTTATCATTTGCGTATGGACAGAACTTAGGGCTTGCACTAGATGGTGCTGAGACTTAAAAAATGTTTGGATCGTGTTACATGTCACAACGGGGTCATGATAGGACAAGATTCTTCATGCTTACTTCGTGTGCTTTAATTCTCCCTTGTGATATGGATTCATAGCATTGTGCTTTATGGTGGTATTTGTTGGGCTTGAGCGTGGTTCTCTTATTTGGTTCTCCTTCCATCTTTGGTTATATTAGAGATGTTGCTTGTTGGGTGGAAAAATTACACCGTATATGATTAGGTGGAATTTGGTGTGGCTTGTTGGTTGAATCGCTTATACTGGGTAAGATGAGATCATTGGACCTGGAATTAGTGCAATTGGACATGGATCGGGTATGTTTGGATAAGAATGTCATTAATCGGCTTAGAGTTTGGCGATGGTTCCGGTCGGGCGAGAGAACTCCATGATTTGTTGATCGGGTGAGTGGTTATGAGATTCCACATGTTTCTTACATCACTAGAAGTGTTGTGAAGGTTTGGAACAAGGTTTTATTTGATATGAGATTTTTTTCTTTTTTGGTAAATATGGTTTTTATTAATTAGCAAAATATACAGGAACGGAGGGGGACATGAACCTTACCTCCCCAAAAAAGTACATGTACCTTGTCTTTCTAAAGCATTGACTAAAGGTACCTAGGTAATAATAGGTGGTTTGATGATGTGTATGTTTGATCATCCACATTTGGTGATCAGATGTACCTAAGTGTCTAGGACGCGTCAGACCTATAGTGATGTAATGACTATCTATCATATAATATTGATAGATAGTCATATGTACAAAAGCAATGAGAAGTAAATCTAGGTCGACTGTACAAAATACATATATTCCTAATTCCACTAATTGAGTGAAAAGTGGATTTCTTGTCCCATTGAAACTACTTTTGGCAAAAGATTGGAATTCGCTGAGAAATATGTCATATGGCATGGAAGAGTGTTGTTCCCCTTTGTTTTGACACAGTTGAAGATATTTATCAAAAGTAAGCCGTTTGGTAAAAGGGTGGCAGTGGCATTCTCTGATAAAAGTGGGAGTCTTGTTGAATGTGTCCTGCTACTTGTGCAATCTGCTGCTATCTCTCTGGCTGCTGTTGTGCCTTGTATCTCTGAGCATTGTGCTTCCTTTGTAGTGGTGCTGACTTGGTGGATTAACTTTTTGCTCTTCATGCTGCTGCTGTTGGTACTTGTTATTGACTCTGCTGCTTGTATTTCTGTTGTTGCAATTGAGTTTATTGTTGATGTAGCTGCTTGATGCTCTTACTTCTGCTGTTTCTTTGAAGATGCTTCTGTGTGCTGTGATGTTGCTGATTGTTGTTGCTGATGTAAACACTGCTGGGATTGGTGCTGAGAATGTTGTTGATACTGTTTTGCTGTTTCCTCTGCTATATTAAAGTGAATCCTGATGAGAATATGGCTTGATGATTGAATGTCAGTTTTGTTGTTGACTCTAGTGCTGACTCTAGATCTGGTTTTGGAAGTCATGTTGTTTGCACTGCTGCTGCCTTTGCCGATAATGCTACTGCTGATATTCCTGTTGCTCCTGGTACTGCAACGTAATGTTGATCTAGTGTTGATCCAATGAGAAATGCCTGGGATATTGGGTGTTTGTGTTTGGAGATTGTGGTGATCCAGTGAGAAGTACTGTTGGTAAAGGAATATGGTGATTGATGCAATTGCATTAGACTGAGCACTGGAGGTGCTAATACCACACAACACAATTGCGCCAATAACCTGAACCTATATGGACAGTTGCATCTAATGATGGTTCTGCTGTTGCTGATGGTGCCACTGATGTTGCCACTGTTACTGTTATGATTGTTGCAGTTATTGTTGATGTTGGTACTAATGGTGAAAGACCGTTGCATTGTTTCCATAGTTTGCTGCTGCTTAGATAACCATTGTGTTCTGCTGGTGCTGCCTTTGCTTGAGTGCTGTGTTCTGGCCAGACAATACTTGCTGGAGTTTTTGTTGCAACTATTGCATTGATGGCCACTGTTTCTATTTCCATTGCTTCTGTCACTCCTGTAGTTTCCTCCTTTACTGTTTGTCTGTGCCAGTAGACAAATGAGTTGCTGGTGCTGCTGGCCCTTCTGTGCCATTACTTTCCTGATTTTACCTGTGTTGCACTTCCCCATTCCTGCTAGCATCAGAGGGAGTGATAGCAGTAGACTAGTGTGCTGGTGCTGCTGGCACTGCTGTGCTGTTGGTTTTCTGATTTTTCTGTGGTTCAACTCCTCATTCCTGCTAATCATCAGAAAAGCAGCTAGTGTATCTTTGCTGTTTGGTCTATGCTGCATGTTTCTTTTCCTTGCTTTGATCAGAAAGTGTGCCTGCAGGTTTGGCAAGCTTAGTAAGAGTGTTGGCAGTGGGCAGTGGGCTGCTGGTGCAAGCCTAGTGGGCTGCTGGTGCTGGTACTGCTGAGCTCTTGCTTTGCTGGTTATTCTGTGCTGCTGGTGCAGCTGGTACTGGTCTGTTCTTGCGTTGCTTATTTTTCTGTGCTGCTCCTCAAATTTCCTGCTAACAACAGAAAAACAGTTAGTGTAACCTGCAAAATGAATTAGTTTCATAGTGTGAGACCAATGTCTTAGCCCTCTCTGTTCTTCCTTGAGCTCATTATTGAGTGCATGTCTTGCTGTGATTAGGCACTGTGTCCTGCTTGTTATTTTGCTACCTTCACTCTTATGTATGGGCATTGTAGTTTATCTTCAATTAGTATCCTTCTACCCTGTGTGTCTAGCTGCCAGAAGTTATAGCACTCAATTCTCTCAAATTCCAGTGCATAATTTGCTACGTAATCAGCTAGTTTATTTCCTTCCCTATATATGTGTGTCACATTGAGTGTTAGGGCTTCTTTTATTGGAGTATCTCATCCACTTGATCAATTATGCACCAAGGTGGTTTCCAAATGCCATTGAAGATGTTGTTTAATAGCATTGAATCCGTTTGTAGCCATATGTGAGTGAGACCTTGTTATTTGCAGTATTTCAGTGCTTCTTTGATGGCTGTTGCTTCTGCTACTGTGTTTGTTCCTTCTGTGATTTCTGTGCCTAGTGCATATATTAAATCCCCTGTTTCATTTCTCACACAGTATCCAATTGAGCTTCTTCTAGATGCTGGTGCTGCACTTAACCAAAAGAGGAAACCATGACACATCTCTTCTTCACCTCCATCACTGCCACCAAGGTATGGAAGTATTTTCTTCAAAGAGCAGTAATGCATAAATTATTCCATGACGACCAGTGTCTGCTGTTTCCTCCAACTATGCTACTCCAAAATAATTGAGCAAAGAGCTTGTGGAGATTGTTGATCACTTGCTTTGGAGGGTTTACTGCTGATAACAAGTGCACTGGCATGCTTTGCAAAACATGCTTGATCAGAATAGCTCTGCCTCCAATTGAGAGCAATTTGCCTTTCCAAGATTGGAGTATGTCCTGCACCTTATTAATTATGTCCTGATAGTATATGATTCTTTTCCTGGAGTAGTACATTGGGCAGCCCAGATAAGTGAATGGAAGGTCCTTTCTTCCAATGCCTGTAATTCTTTCTACTCTTGACACTGCTTCAGTGTTGGCTGAGTGATGCAAAAAGATAGCAGATTTACTTTTGTTGACCAGTTGACCTGAATCTGCTTCATATGCACTCAGAACCTCCATTATCAGCAGTAAAGAGGTGGCATCTGAGGATGTAAAGATAATCATATCATCTGCATAAACTAGGTGATTGATTTTTGGACTCTTTCTGGGCATTCCAAATCCTCTGAAATAAGGAATATGATAGAGTGCTTTCAGTCCTTACGAAAGGGCTTCTGCAGCAATGATAAACAGTGTTGGGGATAGTGGGTCTCCTTGTTCGACTCCCCTTGTCGATTTGAAAAAACCATAAGGCTGACCCTTGACGAGGATTGAATACCAATTGTTGCCCATGATGTCAAAGATCATGCCAATAAAGACTTCGTTGAATCTCATTTTCCTTAAAACTTTGGTCATGAATATCCAGGACAATCTATCAAAAGCCTTGGTCATGTCTAGTTTGATGACGACGTTTGGCCCTGCTCTTGTTCTTTGTCCTATGTCAGGGATGATTTCCTGTGCTAACAGGACATTTTCCACTATAGTTCTGCCTTTCACAAAACATGCTTGTTCTTGAGAGATGAGACTAGGAAATATGACCAGCATCCTTTCATGTAATATTTTGGAAAAGATCTTGTTGACGAAGTTGCTAAGGCTTATGGGTCGCAAGTCAGAGAATGTCTCTATCTCCTTCTTCTTAGGTATCGGTACCAAATTTGTGTGAGTTACACATTTTGGTAGTTGTCTTCCTGTGAAAAAAGAAGCAACCATGTTTTGAATGTCATTCCCTATGATTCCCCAGCATGTTTGATAGAATAGACTTGTGAAACCATCCGGCCGTCCTGCACTGTCCCCATTTAGACTAAAAACTGCTTGCTTGGTTTCCTCCTTTGTTGGGATTTTGATCAGTTGTGCATTTTGATCTGTGTCAATCACTTGCTGTATGTTTTCTAAGATTTTGAAATCAGTGGGAGTGGTTCTTTCTGTGAATTGTTCCTTGAAGAAATTGATGGCTTCTTCCACTATCTGTTCCTCTTGCTCAATCCAATTGCCTGCACTGTCTTGAATTCTTCTTAACTGAAGCCTTTTCCTTCTTCCATTTACTAGAGCATGGAAGAATTTGGTGTTTCTTTCCCCATCTTTGAACCAAGCCATTCCTACTTTTTGCTTCCAGAATTGTTCTTCAATAGCTAGGTACCTGATCATTTGTGCTTGTACCTTTTGCAGCCTTTCCCTGTTTTAAGCAGTTGGGCTTTCTTCAAATTGTCTTTCAAGTACTAGGACCACTTCCTCCATACTTGCTGTATTTTGAAAGATGTCTCCATATGTAGCTTTGCTCCAGAGTGTTAAAGCCCTTTTTAGCTTTTTGAGCTTGTGATTGAAGAGAATGAAAGGATCCCCTTGAAAGTCTGCGTTCCAGTTTTCTCTTACTACTGCTTCAAAGGTTTTCTGCTTAGTCCAGAAATTAAGGAATCTAAAAGGCTTTCTGATTGTTTTTGATTCCTTATTCAATTGGAGGAAGAGAGGACTGTGATCCGATCCAATTTTGGAAAGATGTGTGATTTCAATTGTTGGGAAGACTTGTTGGAAGTTCTGATTTGCTAAACATCTGTCTAATATTTAGAAGATGCATTTTCGTCTGCTCTCCCATTCTACTAAGTGAAGATGCTCCCTTTGAAGCCTAAGTATGTTAGGCAGCAGATATTGATGCAGTGGTTGAAGTCATCAACTTCATTGAAGGGGACAGGAAGTCCACCAAATTTCTTTTCTTGATCACTGATGATATTGAAGTCACTCCCTACTAGCCAAGGTATTGTTATACCTTGAGCCAAATCATATAATGTATCGCACAATTCAGTTCTTTTCGTTGCTGTGCATTTGGCATAAACTGGTGTGAGGATGAATTCCAATTTTGTGTCTGTGTGCAGGAGCTTCAAGGTGAGTTGTTGTGTAGTGTCTGACAGTGTGGTGATTTCATAAGCAGCATTAATAAAGACCCAAATTTTATTGGAGACATTAGTTGTAGCCTGTGCCAGACCAATTCTTCTTCTGTATTGTTCCATTCTCCTTTGTTGCTGCATTGGCTCCATAATAATTCAAAATGATGTTTGTTGTGAAGTGTGATCAGTCTTTCAAAAGCTTGCATTGTGTTGACTGATCTGATATTCCATATGATAGCATTCATTGAGCTTTGTTGGAAAAGGTTAGTGCTCTTCTTGATTGAGCTTTTGAAGAGCTATTATTGTCCTTGCTTTGCTTCCTCTGAGGATACATATTTGATTTCATTTTGTTGATTTGGGTCGGTGAGAGATCTCCCTGCCTGATTATGTTGCTGAGATTCTGTGTAATGTCTTCTTCATCTGTCTCTGTCAGTATGATGCTTTCTCTCTTCTACATTTCTGGCTGCTGCTACAATTGACAAGTTCTTTGGCCTGAATATTGCTTTCAATTGATCCCTTATTATGCCTTTCCTGGTAATTAGATCACGCCCTGCTGATCTTTCATTTGCTGTAATGATTGTTCCTTGTTTCATTTTGAGAGCTGCTTGCTCTTTGCTTGCTTTTGTCCACAAGGACAGTAGCTTGTTGTTCTGCAGTTCTTCTTCAAAAGTACCAGCAGTGCCTTCATCCTCACTCTGCAGTCCTTCAGGTATTTCCCCTTCCTCTGAACCTTCTTCCAATTGATCTGCCCATAATTTCCTTGAAGTTTGTTCGGTTTTTCTATCTGTTTCTGTCTCTGTGGATTTGTCTCTTGCAGTTTTGGTAACATTTTTGTAGAAACTTTCCAGAATCCATTGTGAGGTGGATTCATTTTTCTTTTCTTTTGTGTTGCTGCTGCTTGCTGTTGCTGCATCAGTTGCTGCTTTCTTAGATATTGATTGTGTTGCATTTTCTAACTGGCTGCTGCTTCCTTTGGTTGTTTCTGTGATGTTCTATGTTGACACTATTGATGGCTGGGCTCTTTCTGCGATNTGTTTCCTGTGATTGAATAGCTTGATTGCCTTTGTTGCTGATGAGTTCACAGTTTAATTTGTTGCCTGTTTTGGTGTTCTTTTGTGAAGTGCTGCTGGGCATCCTTTATGAGTGATTGCTGTTGGTGTGTGTTGCTGTATCATTTGCCAATGTTGAACATGGTGTCAAGGGTTTTCCTGCTTGACCTTCCAGTTTATCCGTGAAGCTCAATGACTTAACTTTGCTGCCTGTTTTGTCATTCAAGTGAGAGTAGTTGCTGTGGTCACTGCTTTGGATTTGATTTTTCACATTGTCTGATTGATTGTTGAGGGAGTCTGGTGTTTTGTTAGCAGTTAAGGCTGGAGTTGCTGGTTGGCTCTCTGTTTGCATATCAGTGCCTTCTGCTAGGTGCAATTATTCCATGACGACCAGTGTCTGCTGTTCCCCCAACCGTGCTACTCCAAAAGAACTGAGCAAAGAGCTTGTGGAGATTGTTGATCACTTGCTTTGGAGGGTTTACTGCTGATAACAAGTGCACTGGCATGCTTTGCAAAACATGCTTGATCAGAATAGCTCTGCCTCCAATTGAGAGCAATTTGCCTTTCCAAGATTGGAGTATGTCCTGCACCTTATTAATTATGTCCAGATAGTATATGATTCTTTTCCTGGAGTAGTACATTGGGCAGCCCAGATAAGTGAATGGAAGGTCCTTTCTTCCAATGCCTGTAATTCTTTCTACTCTTGATACTACTTCAGTATTGGCTGAGTGATGCAAAAAGATAGCAGATTTACTTTTGTTGACCAGTTGACCTGAAGCTGCTTCATATGCACTCAGAACCTCCATTATCAGCAGTAAAGAGGTGGCATCTGAGGATGTAAAGATAATCATATCATCTGCATAAGCCAGGTGATTGACTTTTTGATACTTTCTGGTTCCAAATCCTCTGAAATAAGGATTATGATGGAGTGCATTCAGTCCTTATGAAAGGGCTTCTGCAGCAATGATAAACATTGTTGGGTATAGTGGGTCTCCTTGTTTGACTCCCCTTGTCGATTTGAAAAAACCATGAGGCTGACCCTTGACGAGGATTGAATACCAATTGTTGCCCATGATGTCAAAGATCATGCCAATAAAGACTTCGTTGAATCTCATTTTCCTTAAAACTTTGGTCATGAATAGCCAGGACAATCTATCAAAAGCCTTGGTCATGTCTAGTTTGATGACGATGTTTGGCCCTACTCTTGTTCTTTGTCCTATGTTAGTGATGATTTCCTGTGCTAACAGGACATTTTCCACTATAGTTCTGCCTTTCACAAAACATGCTTGTTCTTGAGAGATGAGAGTAGGAAGTATGACCAGCATCCTTTCATGTAATATTTTGGAAAAGATCTTGTTGACGAAGTTGCTAAGGCTTATGGGTCGCAAGTCAGAGAATGTCTCTATCTCCTTCTTCTTAGGTATCAGTACCAAATTTGTGTGAGTTACACATTTTGGTAGTTGTCTTCCTGTGAAATAAGAAGCAACCATGTTTTGAATGTCATTCCCTATGATTCCCCAGCATGTTTGATAGAATAGACCTGTGAAACCATCCGGCCGTCCTGCACTGTCCCCATTTAGACTAAAAACTGCTTGCTTGGTTTCCTCCTTTGTTGGGATTTTGATCAGTTCTGCATTTTGATCTGTGTAAATCACTTGCTGTATGTTTTCTATGATTTTGAAATCAGTGGGAGTGGTTCTTTCTGTGAATTGTTCCTTGAAGAAATTGATGGCTTCTTCCACTATCCGTTCCTCTTGCTCAATCCAATTGCCTGCACTGTCTTGAATTCTTCTTAACTGAAGCCTTTTTCCTTCTTCCATTTACTAGAGCATGGAAGAATTTGGTGTTTCTTTCCCCATCTTTGAACCAAGCCATTCCTACTTTTTGCTTCTAGAATTGTTCTTCAATAGCTAGGTACCTGATCGTTTGTGCTTGCACCTTTTGCAGCCTTTCCCTGTTTTAAGCAGTTGGGCTTTCTTCAAATTGTCTTTCAAGTACTAGGACCACTTCCTCCATACTTGCTGTATTTTGAAAGATGTCTCCATATGTAGCTTTGCTCCAGAGTGTTAAAGCCCTTTTTAGCTTTTTGAGCTTGTGATTGAAGAGAATGAAAGGATCCCCTTGAAAGTCTGCGTTCCAGTTTTCTCTTACTACTGCTTCAAGTTTTCTGCTTAGTCCAGAAATTAAGGAATCTAAAAGGCTTTCTGATTGTTTTTGATTTCTTATTCAATTGGAGGAAGAGAGGACTGTGATCCGATCCAATTTTGGAAAGATGTGTGATTTCAATTGTTGGGAAGACTTGTTGGAAGTTCTGATTTGCTAAACATCTGTCTAATCTTTTGAAGATGCATTTTCGTCTGCTCTCCCATTCCACTAAGTGAAGATGATCCCTTTGAAGCCTAAGTCTGTTAGGCAGCAAATATTGATGCAGTGGTTGAAGTCATCAACTTCATTGAAGGGGACAGGAAGTCCACCAAATTTCTTTTCTTGATCACTGATGATATTGAAGTCACCCCCTACTAGCCAAGGTATTGTTATACTTTGAGCCAAGTCATATAATGTATCGCACAATTCAGTTCTTTTCGTTGCTGTGCATTTGGCATAAACTGGTGTGAGAATGAATTCCAATTTTGTGTCTGTGTGCAGGAGCTTCAAGGTGAGTTGTTGTGTAGTGTCTGACAGTGTGGTGATTTCATAAGCAGTATCAATAAAGACCCAAATTTTATTGGAGACGTCAGTTGTAGCCTGTGCCAGACCAATTCTTCTTCTGTACTGTTCCATTCTCCTTTATTGCTGCATTGGCTCCATAATGCCAATGAATTCAAAATGATGTTTGTTGTGAAGTGTGATCAGTCTTTCAAAAGCTTGCATTGTGTTGACTGATATGATATTCCATATGATAGCGTTCATTGAGCTTTGTTGGAAAAGGTTAGTGCTCTTCTTGATTGAGCTTTTGAAGAGCTATTATTGTACTTGCTTTGCTTCCTCTGAGGATACATATTTGATTTCATTTTGTTGATTTGGGTTGGTGAGAGATCTCCCTGCCTAATTATGTTACTGAGATTCTGTGTAATGTCTTCTTCATCCATGTCTCTGTCAGTATGATGCTTTCCCTCTTCTACATTTCTGGCTGCTACTACAATTGACAAGTTCTTTGGCCTGAATATTTCTTTCAATTGATCCCTTATTATGCCTTTCCTGGTAATTAGATCATGCCCTGCTGATCTTTCATTTGCTGTTATGATTATTCCTTGTTTCATTTGAGAGCTGCTTGCTCTTTGCTTGCTTTTGTCCACAAGGACAGTAGCTTGTTGTTCTGCAGTTCTTCTTCAAAAGTACCAGCAGTGCCTTCATCCTCACTCTGTAGTCCTTCAGGTATTTCCCCTTCCTCTGAACCTTCTTCCAATTGATCTGCCCATAATTTCCTTGAAGTTTGTTCGATTTTTCTATCTGTTTCTGTCTCTGTGGATTTGTCTCCTGCAGTTTTGGTAACATTTTTGTAGAAACTTTTCAGAATCCATTGTGAGGTGGATTCATTTTTCTTTTCTTTTGTGTTGCTGCTGCTTGCTGTTGCTGCATCAGTTGCTGCTTTCTTAGATATTGATTGTGTTGCATTTTCTAACTGGCTGCTGCTTCCTTTGGTTGTTTTCGTGATGTTCTATGTTGACACTATTGATGGCTGGGCTATTTCTGCGATCAGGTTTATTTGTTTTGCTGATTGAGCAACTGTTTCCTGTGATTGAATAGCTTGATTGCCTTTGTTGCTGATGAGTTCACACTTTAATTTGTTGCCTGTTTTGGTGTTCTTTTGTGAATTGCTGCTGGGCATCCTTTATGAGTGATTGTTGTTGGTGTGTGTTGCTGTATCATTTGCCAATGTTGAACATGGTGTCAAGGGTTTTCCTGCTTGACCTTCCAGTTTATCCGTGAAGCTCAATGACTTAACTTTGCTGCCTGTTTTGTCATTCAAGTGAGAGTAGTTGCTGTGGTCACTGCTTTGGATTTTATTTTGCACATTGTCTTATTGATCGTTGAGGGAGTGTGGTGTTTTGTTAGCAGTTAAGGCTGGAGTTGCTGGTTGGCTCTCTGTTTGCATATCAGTGCCTTCTGCTAGGTGCAATTATTCCATGACGACCAGTGTCTGCTGTTCCCCCAACCGTGCTACTCCAAAAGAACTGAGCAAAGAGCTTGTGGAGATTGTTGATCACTTGCTTTGGAGGGTTTACTGCTGATAACAAGTGCACTGGCATGCTTTGCAAAACATGCTTTATCAGAATAGCTCTGCCTCCAATTGAGAGCAATTTGCCTTTCCAAGATTGGAGTATGTCCTGCACCTTATTAATTATGTCCTGATAGTATATGATTCTTTTCCTGGAGTAGTACATTGGGCAGCCCAGATAAGTGAATGGAAGGTCCTGTCTTCCAATGCCTGTAATTCTTTCCACTCTTGATACTACTTCAGTGTTGGCTGAGTGATGCAAAAAGATAGCAGATTTACTTTTGTTGACCAGTTGACCTGAAGCTGCTTCATATGCACTCAGAACCTCCATTATCAGCAGTAAAGAGGTGGCATCTGAGAATGTAAAGATAATCATATCATCTGCATAAGCCAGGTGATTGGTGTTTGGAGACTTTCTGGGCATTCCAAATCCTCTGAAATAAGGATTATGATGGAGTGCATTCAGTCCTTATGAAAGGGCTTCTGCAGCAATGATAAACATTGTTGGGGATAGTGGGTCTCCTTGTTTGACTCCCCTTGTCGATTTGAAATAACCTTGAGGCTGACCCTTGACGAGGATTGAATACCAATTGTTGCCCATGATGTCAAAGATCATGCCAATAAAGACTTCGTTGAATCTCATTTTCCTTAAAACTTTGGTCATGAATAGCCAGGACAATCTATCAAAAGCCTTGGTCATGTCTGGTTTGATGACGACGTTTGGCCCTGCTCTTGTTCTTTGTCCTATGTCAGTGATGATTTTCTGTGCTAACAGGACATTTTCCACTATAGTTCTGCCTTTCACAAAACATGCTTGTTCTTGAGAGATGAGAGTAGGAAATATGACCAGCATCCTTTCATGTAATATTCTGGAGAAGATCTTGTTGACGAAGTTGCTAAGGCTTATGGGTCGCAAGTCAGAGTGTGTCTCTATCTCCTTCTTCTTAGGTATCAGTACCAAATTTGTGTGAGTTACACATTTTGGTAGTTGTCTTCCTGTGAAAAAAGCAGCAACCATGTTTTGAATGTCATTCCCTATGATTCCCCAGCATGTTTGATAGAATAGACCTGTGAAACCATCCGTCCCTCCTACACTGTCCCCATTTAGACTAAAAACTGCTTGCTTGGTTTCCTCCTTAGTTGGGATTTTGATCAGTTCTGCATTTTGATGTGTGTCAATCAGTTCCTGTATGTTTTCTAAGATTTTGAAATCAGTGGGAGTGGTTCTTTCTGTGAATTGTTCCTTGAAGAAGTTGATCCACTATCTGTTCCTCTTCCTTAATCCAGTTGCCTGCACTGTCTTGAATTCTTCTTAACTGAAGCCTTTTCCTTCTACCATTTACTAGAGCATTGAAGAATTTGGTGTTTCTATCCCTATCTTTCGACCAAGTCATTCCTGCTTTTTGCTTCCAGAATTGTTCTTTAATAGCTAGGTACCTGATCATTTATGCTTGCACCTTTTGTAGCCTTTTCCTGTTTTGAGCAGTTGGTCTTTCTTCAAATTGTCTTTCATGTACTAGGTCCACTTCCTCCATACTTGCTATATTTTGAAAGATGTCTCCATATGTAGCTTTGCTCCAGAGTGTTAAAGCCCTTTTTAGCTTTTTGAGCTTGTGATTGAAGAGAATGAAAGGATCCCCTTGAAAGTCTGCGTTCCAGTTTTCTCTTACTACTGCTTCAAAGGTTTTCTACTTAGTCCATAAATTAAGGAATCTAAAAGGCTTTCTGATTGCTTTTGATTCCTTATTTAATTGGAGGAAGAGAGGACTGTGATCCGATCCAATTTTGGAAAGATGTGTTATTTCAATTGTTGGGAAGACTTGTTGGAAGTTCTGATTTGCTAAACATCTGTCTAATCTTTTGAAGATGCATTCTTCGTATGCTCTCTCATTCCACTAAGTGAATATGCTCCCTTTGAAGCCTAAGTCTGTTAGGCAGCAGATATTGATGCAGTGGTTGAAGTCATCAACTACATTGAAGGGGATAGGAAGTCCACAAAATTTCTTTTCTTGATCACTGATGACATTGAAGTCACCCCCTACTAGCCAAGGTATTGTTATACTTTGAGCCAAGTCATATAATGCATCCAACAATTCAGTTCTTTCCGTTGCTGTGCATTTGGCATAAACTGGTGTGAGGATGAATTCCAATTTTGTGTCTGTGGGCAGGAGCTTCAAGGTGAGTTGTTGTGCAGTGTCTGACAGTGTGGTGATTTCATAAGCAGCATTAATAAAGACCCAAATTTTATTGGAGACATTAGTTGTAGCCTGTGCCAGACCAATTCTTCTTCTGTATTGTTCCATTCTCCTTTGTTGCTGCATTGGCTCCATAATAATTCAAAATGATGTTTGTTGTGAAGTGTGATCAGTCTTTCAAAAGCTTGCATTGTGTTGACTGATCTGATATTCCATATGATAGCATTCATTGAGCTTTGTTGGAAAAGGTTAGTGCTCTTCTTGATTGAGCTTTTGAAGAGCTATTATTGTCCTTGCTTTGCTTCCTCTGAGTATACATATTTGATTTCATTTTGTTGATTTGGGTTGGTGAGAGATCTCCCTGCCTGATTATGTTGCTGAGATTCTGTGTAATGTCTTCTTCATCCATGTCTCTGTCAGTATGATGCTTTCCCTCTTCTACATTTCTGGCTGCTGCTACAATTGACAAGTTCTTTGGCCTGAATATTGCTTTCAATTGATCCCTTATTATGCCTTTCCTGGTAATTAGATCACGCCCTGCTGATCTTTCATTTGCTGTAACGATTGTTCCTTGTTTCATTTTGAGAGCTGCTTGCTCTTTGCTGGCTTTTGTCCACAAGGACAGTAGCTTGTTGTTCTGCAGTTCTTCTTCAAAAGTACCAGCAGTGCCTTCATCCTCACTCTGCAGTCCTTCAGGTATTTCCCCTTCCTCTGAACCTTCTTCCAATTGATCTGCCCATAATTTCCTTGAAGTTTGTTCGGTTTTTCTATCTGTTTCTGTCTCTGTGGATTTGTCTCCTGCAGTTTTGGTAACATTTTTGTAGAAACTTTCCAGAATCCATTGTGAGGTGGATTCATTTTTCTTTTCTTTTGTGTTGCTGCTGCTGCATCAGTTGCTGCTTTCTTAGATATTGATTGTGTTGCATTTTCTAACTGGCTGCTGCTTCCTTTGGTTGTTTCTGTGATGTTCTATGTTGACACTATTGATGGCTGGGCTCTTTCTGCGATCAGGTTTATTTGTTTTGCTGATTGAGCAACTGTTTCCTGTGATTGAATAGCTTGATTGCCTTTGTTGCTGATGAGTTCACAGTTTAATTTGTTGCCTGTTTTGGTGTTCTTTTGTGAATTGCTGCTGGGCTTCCTTTGTGAGTGATTGTTGTTGGTGTGTGTTGCTGTTTCATTTGCCAATGTTAAACCTGGTGTCAAGGTTGTTCCTGCTTGACCTTCCAGTTTACCTGTGAAGCTCAATGACTTAACTTTGCTGCCTGTTTTGTCATTCAAGTAAGAGTAGTTGCTGTGGTCATTGCTTTGGATTTGATTTTGCACATTGTCTAATTGATTGTTGAGGGAGTCTGGTGTTTTGTTAGTAGTTAAGGCTGGAGTTGCTGGTTGGCTCTCTGTTTGCATATCAGTGCCTTCTGCTAGGTTTAATTAACTGGCTTTGCTGTTGGTAACCTCTGATCTCAGACAATTGCCTGAAGTAGGACTCCTTGTTGAGTCCTTCATCTGCCGCTGTTGATGCAGTACAAGTTGTTGCTGGGATGTCTGTGTCATATTCATCAGGCATGTAGCTGGCAGCATTTTTGGAATTACCAATGCTCAATTCATTCGACTGACTGTCTTTGCTATTGGTTGCCTCGGACCTCAGGTGATTAGAATTCCTTGCCAATTCCATTGGTGCTTTACTTCCTGCTACCAAATCTACGCAAGTTGCTGCTCAGATGTTAGTATCATATACTTCAGCCATGTGATCTTCAACACTTTTGCCATTGCTAAGACTCAATGCATCAAATTTGTTTAAGACTTGAAACTGTTGGGTATTTGTCTCAGCTAAGGGTGGCTAACGGTCCGGTTCTAACCGGACCGGACCGGTTTGGTATCGGAAACCGGCCCGGACCGATCCGGATCGGTTAGAACCGGACCAAATACGCCGGAGGGGGGGGGGTTTGGTCCGGCTCCGAAATGGCTTAGGTGCGAAAAACCGGTAAGGACCGGTACTGTTAGGACCGGACCGGACCGGAACCGGACCGGCCGGACCGGGAACGCTGGCAGCTTCTTCCTTTCACTTATAGCCGTTGGCCCAACGGCTATATTGATAAAATAGCCATTGGGCAACGGCCAAAAACGGCTCTTTGCGCCCCATAACCCCCCCTAACTATTTTTTCTTATAAATACCCCATTATTTCATCATATTTGTTATAACCCATATTTGTACGTGTTAGATTACACCGTAAGATAGTCTACCTTGGTTCAAGAAGGGAATTACCTTTGAGACAATAAGAGTTTAGTCCTATTGGTCCTAAACGATGCAAAGGTGTATAAGGGCGGTTAACAGGTATTAGAGGATAAACGAGTTAAGGAAGTTGTAACTCGCGTTTTTGGGAAAATCGAGAGGTGTTTAACATTACCAAAATGTCATGTTTTAAGGTATTTGAATGATATGATATCCGTTTCATAAGTCTTGAAGTCAAACGAGTTATGAAACAAAAGTCGACAAAAGTTGTCGCAACTTAGGTTCATAATTTTACTTAAACGTTAGGTCAAATGTTTTTGCGATTTTCTCCCAATTTACAATGAGTTACGGGGTGATCTACCTACCAAATTAAATTTCTATGAGTCTAGTTTCCAATTCTTCAAACCGTTTGTCAATACAATCTCGGAGTATTGAGATAATTGCATTTCCGTAGAACTGCGCAGGCTGGTAGGTGACAAGTAGGTGCATCACCTACTTG
>MCJB01049268.1:0-49799 GCA_002018475.1 Nicotiana obtusifolia
AGGCAAGCCATTGGATGGACAATTGCGGACATTCGTGGGATTCCCACGGGAATTTGCAAGCATAAAATCCAATTGGAAAGTAAGACCAAACCGAGTGTTGAACATCAACGACAGTTGAACCTGTCAATGCAAGAGGTGGTAAAGAAAGAAATCATCAAATGGTTGGATGCTGGGGTAGTCTACCCCATTGCCGATAGTTCTTGGGTGAGCCCGGTGCAATGTGTGCCGAAAAAGGGAGCCATGACCGTAATTGAAAATGAGAAAAATGAGCTCATCCCAACAAGAACGGTGACCGGCTGGAGGGTGTGTGTGGATTATCGAAAACTCAACAGTGCCACATGCAAGGACCATTTCCCTATGCCTTTTATTGATCAAATGCTTGATCGGCTAGTGGGAAGGTCATTCTATTGTTTCCTTGATGGATATTCCGGCTACAACCAAATAAACATAGCATTGGAGGATCAAGAGAAGATGACATTCACTTGCCCCTATGGAACGTTTGCTTTTATGCGGATGCCATTTGGTTTATGCAACGCTCCGGCTACTTTTCAAAGATGCATGATGTCTATTTTCTCCGACATGCTAGAGGATTTTCTAGAAGTCTTCATGGACGACTTCTCGGTGGTGGGTGAGTCTTTTGAGCAATGTCTTAACAATCTTAGACAAGTGCTTAAGAGATGTGAAGAGACCAATCTTGCGCTCAATTGGGAGAAATGTCACTTCATGGTGGATGAAGGCATCGTGTTGGGGCATAAAATTTCAAAGCATGGCATAGAGGTTGACCGGGAAAAGTTAGAGATTATTTCTAAACTTCCTCCACCTACTTCCGTTAAGGGTGTTCGAAGTTTCTTAGGGCATGCGGGTTCTATAGGCGCTTCATCAAGGACTTCTCCAAGATTGCAAATCCTATGTGCAAACTCCCTGATAAGGATGCCAAATTTGTGTTTGATGAGAAATTCCTCAAAGCCTTTGAGGAGTTGAAGCAAAGGCTCACCACGGCACCTATTATTGTCACACCCGATTGGTCTCTTCCTTTCGAGCTCATGTGTGACGCCAGTGGTGTAGCCATTGGGGAAATGCTTGGCCAACGTTACAACAAGGTTATTCACCCGGTCTACTATGCAAGCAAAACACTCAATGGGGCACAAATGAATTACATGGTAACTGAGCAAGAACTTCTTGCCATTGTCTATGCCTTTGAGAAGTTCCGGGCTTATTTGTTGGGATCGAAGGTGATAGTGTACACAGACCATGCGACTCTTCGCTATCTCATGGCAAATAAGGATGCAAAGCCTCGTTTGATTTGATGGGTCTTGTTGTTGCAAGAGTTTGCTTCGAAGTCAAGGATCGCAAGGGAACTCAAAATCAAGTGGCGGATCATTTGTCAAGGGTTGAAGAAGCAGGGAGACCAAAGGGAGATCTTGAAATCAACGATGCATTCCCGGTTGAACACATATTGGCACTATCTAGCACTTTTGCTCCTTGGTATGCCGATATTGCTAACTATTTAGTTAGTGACCTTATCCCGGACGGATTGGAATCCTATCAAAAGAAGAAGTTTTTGAGAGACTGCCGGCAATACTATTGGGAGGAGCCATTCTTGTTCCATGTTTGTGCTGACAATATTATCAGAAGGTGTGTTCCGGAAGAAGAGATTATGCCAATTCTAAAGGCATTCCACGACTCACCGGTTGGGGGTCATCATGAAGGAAATCGAACGACAGCTAAGGTTTTTGAATGTGGTTACTATTGGCCTTCAATCTATCATGATGCCAATCAAATGGTCAAGGCTTGTGACCAATGTCAAAGACAAGGTTCAATCTCCAAGAGGCATGAAATGCCAATGCACTTTGTGATGGACATAGAGATCTTCGACGTGTGGGGAATTGATTTCATGGGTCTCTTTGTAAGCTCTTGTAGGATGAAATATATTTTGGTGGCTGTGGACTATGTGTCCAAATGGGTTGAAGCGATCACCTTACCAAATAACGAGGCAAGGAGTGTGACCACATTCTTGAAGAAAAACATCTTCACTCGGTTTGGCACTCCTAGAGCCATTCTTAGTGATGGTGGGTCTCATTTCTATAACAAGGCTTTCAAGGTTCTACTTGAGAAATATGGCGTCAAGCACAAGGTAGCCACACCTTATCATCCGCAATCAAGTGGTCAAGTTGAGGTTTCCAACCGGGAGATCAAGAATATTCTAGCAAAGACTGTTAATGCAAACAGGACTGACTAGTCAAGGAAGCTAGATGATGCATTGTGGGCGTACCGCACGGCGTACAAGACTCCTATTGGTACTTCTCCTTATCGGTTAGTCTTCGGAAAATCTTGTCATCTGCCGGTGGAATTGGAGCACAAGGCTATGTGGGCGTTAAAAAGGTTGAACTTGGACTAGACTGAAGCTGCATTTGAGGTTAACACAACTCAATGAAATGGAGGAATTCCGTTTCCATGCTTATGAAAGTGTGGATGTGTAAAAAGAAAGGATGAAGTTCGTCCATGACAAGAAGATCTTGAAAAGAGAGTTCAAGTCAGGTGACTTGGTATTGCTCTTTAACTCAAGGCTCAAATTGTTTCCGGGCAAGCTCAAATCAAAATGGTCCGGTCCATTCAAAGTGTTCAATGTCTCTCCTTTTGGAGCTGTGGAACTAGCATCCGAAGATGGGCTCCGGACATTCAAAGTAAATGGCAAACGAATCAAACACTACTTGGGCACAGATGGCAAAAAACATTTGGTGGAGCAGCTAGCTCTCAAAGATGGTCCGCGCCCGACCATTGAGTGACTCCAAAGGAACACCAACTTCGTCGTGTCGCGACGTTAAATCAAGCGCTTCATGGGAGGAAACCCATGTGTGGTAACACCTTTTTTTTTCTTTAAATTTAATTTTTGTTAGATAGATTTACTTGAGCAATTTAAAGTGTGTGTTAGAGTGCAGGGGATTCAAAAGATCACAACACTGGGAAGGAATGCATAAAAAAAGGGAAGAAAAACCACTGCGTGCAGTTTGCTGCAAAGATGCGGTCGCATTTTCGCTATGCAGACCGCATTTTGGTCGCAAACTAAAACAGTAAGTTTGGCTAAAATCGTTGATCAGAATGCGATAAGGTGATGCACTTTGCGGACCGCATTTCAATTATGCGATCGCATTGTGCTTCGCATTGTTACCCCTTCAGCAAGTCAAATGAACCCACCGCATAACACTTATGCGGTCGCATAGTATGTTATGCGGTGACTTTCCCATCGCAAAGTGTTAGGTACGTCGTCGCATTCTCTCATATCTCACTCATTCAAAAATAAGAAAAAAGAAAAAAAAAGAACGAACAGAAAAGAGAGGCAAACAGAGATCGAAAAACGGCTAGTGATCGAATCTTACAAAGGACGAATACCCATTCATAATCTCCATGGTGCTCGTACTCCTCTTCACTGGTATGTGTCCCTGCCCTAATTTTCCATTTTCAAGTTCACTTCTATCTTTTTTGTGGTCTTCTTTATTTTCGTTCTGCATTTTCGATTGTGTTGTTTGTCGTAGTTGTTTGTACGTATCGTGGTCGTTTCTGGGTAGAAAACATATCTGGGGTGTTGGGTGGAGAGAAATAGGATCGCCATTGTTGAGGGATGAATTGAATCGTGAGAACGAAGGCATTTGCTGCCTGCAAAATCAGAATGCGGTCCGCATTTTGACCGTATAATTAAACCCTAGTCTTCTGAGGACGATGATGAAATGCGGTGACATTTACAATCGCATAATTAATATGTGGACTGCAAAGTCACCTCAAACTGAAATAGACCACCCAATTAAACCTTGCTAATTGCGGTTGTTTTGCGATCGCATTTCCCACTTTGTGGTGGGTTTGCGATCGCATTTTGTTATTTTATTTTGTGTTGTGCGCAAATCAGTTCTGCGATGGTTATGTGGTCCGCATGGTGGTTATGCGATGGCATAACCCATCGCAGACTGAGATCCAGTAGTGCATAATCAAGATTGCGACAAGTTTGCGGTCCGCATAGTGGTTATGAGACCGCAAAACATGTCGCATTTTTTGACTTTTTCTTTGAATTCTTCTGTTTTCTTTTCACTGTTACTTACAATGTCGCTCACATTTCACCTTCGTACAGATATGGATCCCCAAAAGCATGCAGCCTCTGCCCAGAAAAGGGCATCTTCCAGTCGTCACACATCTCCGGCAAAACGATCACGGACAGAATCTAATGTGCCACGACCTTCCCAGTCTGATGAGGAGGAACTCTAGCCCTCAGTCAATCTACAGGCCGAGGCAAGAAGGAAACACGGAGACGACTTTCACCTTCGATTTGGGGTTGAGGGATCCAGGGAACTGTACAGAGAAGGACTCACCAAAAGAAAAATCCTAGGCGAGAAGCAATTGAGCTTGAACGGCTACAAGAACAGTACCCCCATATCATGGAGAATATAAAAGCAAGAAAATGGGAATGTTTTACTGAGGCCCTTACTGAGTATAATGAGTCCCTTGTCCGTGAATTATATGCATCATATGGAGCCTCCAAAACTGCGCACCACAAACGCAACAGAATTTTTACTGGCACTGTACTTGTTCAGGGGAAGAGTGTGTTTTGCAACAATGATGTCATTAATGAGTTGTATTTCCCTGGCTGGAAAACAGGCACAGCTGAGTACGATGCCAAATATGCAAATAGGTGGAATAAGCGTGGTTGGATTGCTTCGGTGATATCAAAGGGTACCCCTGCTTGGATCAACCCTGGGCATAAGATATACAAGGAGGATCTCGCAAGAGAGGGTCGATTCTGACTCAGCTTTGTCACCTTTCGATTGATACCGTTCCGGAACGATACTGACATAGGCATTGAGAAGGCTCTCCTCATTGCATGTATCATGGCGAGCATCAAGATTGATGTGGGAACTCTGATCTTTCAAGAGATCGGGATCCGGGCAAAGCAGCATGCTACTTCACTTCCATTTCCTTGCTTGATCACAGCCCTCTGTAAAGCTGTGAAGGTCCCTCTCATGAAACACTCTGACAAGACCGGGAATGAGACGAGGGACATAGATATCACGCGTATTAGTGATGCTGTTGCCCCACCAGAGATTCAAATTCAGGATCCAATTGATGTAGAGCCTTCTGACTCCTAGACTCCTGTGACTTCTCAGGTTCCAGTGGCATCCACTTCTACTTCAGAGCCTGCCTCTCAGTCCACCACTGTTCAACCTTCTTCTGCACTGCCAGCCATCTCGAGGCTTGATCTCATTGCCCAGCATGCCAATGCCAAGGTAGACCAGCTCTTAAAGACCTTGCCCAACCTCATCAAACAAGCCCTGACTCCTATACAATCTTCAGTGACAGCTCTCCAACAACAACAAACAATGTATGGGGATCGCTTGCAGCAGCTTGAGTTAAGGGTTGAGAAGATAGAGCGCGGTGAGGTTAGTGGTTTTCTTAAGCTACGGGAGGAGTTTGCTTCTATGAAGACCGAGCTCCACAAGATGCAGACTTTGGAGTTCGATCTGTCATCCCTCCTGCCCAAGGATGGTGAGCAGGGAGCAGACACAGCAGCACCAGACTTGGGTCTCGATTTCACGACTCTAATGGCAGACATTGCACCTCAGACTGCCGGGGTTTCCCAACCACCATCTCCTCCTATACGTATTGATATTCATGACGAGGAGACTTCCGGACATTCTTCCGAGTCCGAGGGTGAGGAGGCAGGCGAGGGGGAAGATGATGGGGATTCATGGTCCTCGGAGGATGATGGCCCTCAGGAGAAGGGCAAGTAGATTGCTGCTCCTATAGTGGAGAATGAGGAGCAAGCAGACATTCAGAGGGCGATAAAACACTCGCTAGCAGGTTTGGCCGCCCCTGCCGACCCATCGGCCACTCAGCCATCAGCGGGCGAGGCTAGCAGCTCACAGGCCCCAGCTCCAATTCCGGACCAGCCAGAGATCCCTCCTCCATCAGTGGAGGTCACTCCTCAAGCGAAGCTCTCATCGGTCCCAGCTTCAGCATCAGAGGGTGACCTCACCATCACTCAGCCGGCTACCGACTCCCATAGCGCTTAGTGCGCCTCCGGGAGCCCCTTCAACTCTACTCTATGTTCATATGCATTGGGGACAATGCATTCTTTTAGTTGGGGGTGGTAGCCTTGTCTATACTCATGTGTATTTTGTTCGTGATTTTGTATATATTAGTGCTTTGTGATTTCCGTACATAAGTTATGTTATCCTTGTGCATATACATATAAAAAAAAACAACAAAAACTAGTAGATAGTTGTCTATATTTAGTAATTAGCAATGAATTCCCCTTGTTTTTTCTTTGCCGGGTTCTTTTCCAAGGGTGTAATAGTAGAACCAGGACAGCAGAATGAAACATGTTGACCAGGTTGGTGTAATTGTCTAGTCTCAAGCATGTGTGTCTGTTCATAGCCTATACCCTTCCACAACAAAAAAAAAGAAAAAAAAAGAGATCGGCTGTGTAAACTTGAGGCTCGCTCTGTGACTCTAAATCTACCTAGAGTTATGCATGTATATATGATGAAAGCTTTGAGTTGCCAAATGTTGACTCGAGGGCTTTAAACTATGTGAACCAAACAGTTAGTGTGCTGTGTGTGAGTTCTTTGTGTAGATAATTCTTGTGTTTGCTTCTGCCATCTAGAACTTGCCCGGTTGGTTTTTCGATGCTTATAATAATTACACTTGGTTGGAGGGATGATCTTAGGCATTCTTTGTTTTATTTGCGAAACCTCTTTAGTCTTTCAAGCCTACCATTGCATAAATAATATCACTAGTGCCCTATGCGAGCCTTTAACCTTTTCTAACCTTTCCCGTTTGTAAAATAATTACCTCTTTTGAACCCGTTCCTCCTTGAACATTGAGAATGAGGCTAAAAGCCTAAGTTGGGGGCGTGGTGTCAAAGTTGAAATGGGTAAGGTTGTACATTGAGTGTATGAGCATATACCTCAAAGTGTTCATATAAAATTATTCAAGCTCCAAAACAAAAATATATATATATATATATATATATAAAGAGAGAAATATGTCTGTATATATATAATTATGGAGCCTTGAAGAAAATTAGAAAGGTATTTAAGGTGGTTCTATATTGGGAACTAGATGCCAATGTGGCTATGAGGTTTGAAAAGAAACAAAGTGCAAAAAGAAAAGAAAATGTGATTAGTGTTCAAGGAGGGTGTAGTCACTTGTATCTTAATGCTTATCCGACCCTTCCCTAAACCTACATTACAAGCCTAAAAAGTCCTTATGGGATCTCCAACCGAGCGTTCTTAGAATTAAGCGACGAATTAAAATAAGGGCAAGCCTATGGTATGGTATGTTGTACACTTGAAACTCTTTTCTGAGAGTGAGTGATTTGTGAATTCATCCCTTTTTGTTGTCATTGTAAATACTGTGATTTTGGGACATTCTTTCAAGTGAGGGCACATGAACTGTGAGGTTGAACAAAAGTTGAGTTTTTGAGTCAAACGCAAGTGCACTCAGCTGAGGGTAGCATTTTGTCACGTTGTCTGAGGCTCAAAGTTCACAAGTTGATTAGTTTTCCTTGTATATATCGATGGTTCAGGTAAGGGTAAAAAAATCGAAGATGCATGCTTAAAATACTAATAACAAACACCGTCCATGGTCACTATTGTTTCATGTCTTGTAGATGGAGTCTAGAATAGGATAGTGTCATCTTAGGTGCTTGAGGACAAGCAAGAGTTTAAGTTGGGGGTGTTGATGTGCCAGAGAATTTCGGCACATTTGATACTAATTGCTTAGATTTTAGCTTGTTTTAAATGCAATTTCCCTTTGTACTTATGTAATTTTAGTATTTTTGCAGTGTATGAGGCGTAAGGACCTAGCATGGAAAAGAGTTCAAAAAGCCACATAAAGACAAGAAAAGAGCAAAAAGGCATCGCAAATGTGGATATGCTATCGCAAAACCGACATGCGAGCCGCATATTTCACACCGAGATTGCAGATCAAAACAGATTTTTGGGCAAAGTTCAACGTCAAAAATGCGGTCTCATCTGTGATCGCATAACCTGTTTGCGAGTTGCAGAAGTAACCGCAAACTAAACATGAAGTCTACTGAAGGAAGAAAATGCGATGCAAGATGAGGTCGCATTTCTACAATGCGGACCGCAAATCATGAATGTGGTGAAGGCGAAACTAGGGTTACAATCTGCGATGGCCATGTCAAAAATGCGGACCGCATGTCTGTTATACGACAGAAATGCGGTCGCATATTCAACCTGAAAGGGAAATTTTGTCCGGTTTTTGTCCCGATTTTTGGCCCTCTATAAATAGATTTATTAGGATTTTGTGGGCTCTATCTTGTCTGACTTTAAAGCTACAATACAAGGCATTAATATTCCTCTCTTTTGGAAGCTTTTGGGTCAAGAATCTTTCACTTTGTAAGCTTTATGGCATTTAATATTCTCTTGCTTTTGTATTTTAGTATGAGTAGCTAACTTTAAATACTAAGGTTCTGGACCCTAAATGGGTGTTATGTTAATGAGTGTTTAACATTGAATATATATATATATATATATATGTATATATATATATATATATATATAATGGGTGGTTGATATTTATTTACTTCTCATTCTTCATTTATTATTGGTGGTTGCAAACATTAACAAGTGCCATTAAATTCTTGCTTTGCTTGGGAAAGTGGGGTAGAATTTGGTAGAAGTAAATATCAAAGACTCAAGACTTTAAACCTTGTTTAATAAAATCGCTTAGGAATAAGTGGGTTTTATTTGGCATAAATTGATTGTTCTTAATTGCAACTCTTTTATATTTGGAAAAATCATAAGGAGGAAATACTACATAACTATTGAAAAATATTTGGTAGTCATTTAGATATCATTTGCATATCAAAAGGACCTTCCATTAGAAATGTATCATATTAGCACCGGTAGCATTCCACTTCATTAATGGGGACATAACCTTGGTTTCTTTAATCAAATTATCTACATTCCCAATATTTCAATTAGCCATCACCTAAAACCAAACTCAATTCATACTCTTGTTACCATTAATACATACTCTTGTTACGGTTAACTGGATAGAATTACGACTTTAGTCGAGTAACACACTAGTCAAGTAACCTTTTCACACCTATTCCTTGTCGGATTCGACCCCAACCTTGTTGGGTTATTATATTTGACATCGACGGCCTTACACTATTTATTAAAGTTTAATTTGAGCGTATCAGGGGTCGACATTGACACCTATTAAAGGTCCAATAGAATAATATAATAAAACATGAGCAAATATAGAGCATACGTCAATGATAGGGTAAATCTATAGGTTACATAACCTTCGAATTACTTCTTTTAAAGCAAGAATTTTTAAATCTTGTATTCTACCTTAACAGCTCAGAAAATGTCAAGTGCCATCATCAAATAATTAAGGAATACCATATAAGTTCTGAGCATCAACGGAATGATTAGCTTGTGAATATTCGGAATACTAACGATATAACACATGATTCTGTCGAGGTCGTTCGGCCCGATCCAGAGTAATGTATACACTGCCGAGGGTCAAGCGGCACAAACCATAGATGCACCTGTATACTGCCGAGGCATTCGGCCCGCTCCACCAGAAAAGGAAGGAAGTTACCGAATTACGATTCACGTGTTTACAACACCGTACATGGGTACAAAATGAATATAATTTTTGTCGTTTCCCAAATAACTCGCCCACAACTCAAAGTGTTAAGGCTTGGCCTAGTATTCATATATTTATTTCTAAATCAATTCCATTTATAGCTTCAATTAATAAAACCAGCAAAATGAGTTCAAATAATTTAAATATTACAAAATAAGATCCTAAGACTATTTGGGCATCAACATGCTTTAGCTACGTACGGACTCTCGTCACCTTGTGCGTACATAGAACCCACAACTAGTTGCACACAACAAATAATAACACCTAGGAGGGTGGTTTCCCCCTCACAAGGTTAGACAGGAGACTTACCTCGCTCCGAAGTTCCAAAACCGGCTCCAAGGCCTCTCTAACACCTCAAACCAAAGCCCGTTGATCCAAAACTATTCAAACAACGTGCAAAACAATCAAAAAATACTCTAATAACTATAATTAATCAATTTAAATATTTCCCAACTCCGCTCGAAAAGACTACAAAATCAACCCTCAGGCCCACATGCCCGGGTCCCGAAAATTTTTGAAGATAAACTTTACTCATAGCCTCACAACTCAAGTATGTAATTTATTCTCAATTCCACGTTCAATTTCGTGGTCAAAGTCCAAAATTATCAATTTTAGGTTTTCTACCAAAACCCCCCACAATTTCTACTAATTTTCATGTTTAAATCCATATACAAACTATGTATTTAACTTGTAATAGGTGAGAATCACTTACCTTATTTTTCTTGATGAAAATCTCCCCTTGAAGCTCTCCAAAATCGCTACAACCAAGTGAAAAATGAAAGAAAGTGGGCCAAATCCCGTTTTTATAAAACACCTTACTGCCCAACGTCCTTTCGCATCCCTCGTCCATTAGCTGCTTCTGCGGCTCCGCAGATGCGATGCTCCTCCTCTCTTCTGCTGCATTTCCTCGCTTTTGCAGCATTTCCTCACTCATTACGCTTTTGCAGTTGATCCGCCGTAGGTGCGAATCTGCTTTTGCGGTCCAACTGCTCGCTTTCGCGACCCCAGCCCCAGTCACACCTGGTCGCTTCTGTGATCCTCTTGGCCGCTTTTGCGGCTCCATACCTGCGGCCAAAACCTCACGGGTTCGATTACACCAGATATGCTGCCACCAACATTTTCATATGGCCAATTTCAATCCGTTAACCATCCGAAATCCACCCGAGGCCCTCGGGACCTTAACCAAATATACCAACACGTCCCAAAATACAATACGAACTTCGTCAAGCCTTTAAATCACATCAAACAGCGCTAAAACCACGAATCGCACTCCATTTCAAGCTTAATGAACTTTAGAACTTCAAACTTCAACATACGATGCCGAAGCCTATCAAATCAGGTCTGATTGACCTCAAATTTTTCACACAAGTCATAATTGACATATTAAAGCTACTCCAAAGCTCGGAACCCTAAACAGAAATTGATAAAGTATAATTTCAATTCAAACCAAACTTATGAAATTCTTAAACTTTCAAAATGTTAACTTTTCATAATAAACGCCAAAATGCTCCCAACCCGGATATACGCCCAAATATGAATTCATCATACGAACGTATTGGTACCTTTAAATATTGATTCTGAAGTCATTTACTCAAAAGTCACACCTTAGCCAATTCTTTCAACTTAAAGCTTTCGAAATTAGAATTTTCTTTTCTAATCAATCCCGAACTTCCCAAAATTCAATTCCGACCACTTGTACAAGTCATATTACCCGAAGTGAAGCTACTCAAGGCCTCAAATTGCCAAACGATGTGTTAGTGCTCAAAACGACAGGTCGGGTCGTTAAAGAAATAGTGAAAGGAATGAAGCGAGAGATGATACTGCTGGAGAGAAAGATTCTGATAGAGATGTTGATCAAAATTATGTAGGTGATGCTAGTGGAGAGATGCTGCAAATGGAGACAAATCATCAAATAAACAAAGATATAGATGTATGTTCCCGTTTCTGGAGATTCTACGCATTTCTCGGGCGACAAACAGGATGAACAAGGGGAAGATGTTGATTTAGACAAACAGGATGAACAATGCAATAAGGAATTTGAGCAGATAGGACCTTCTATTTCAACGACACCAGTCATGGATATTGAGTCAGTCCACAGAGGACCAAATAAAGAAGCTACCCATGAAGGTGCAACACCTTCTAGTTCAATGCCATCAGTCGTGGATATTGATTCAGGTTATGGAGCACAAAATAAAGAAGGTACTGCTGAAGGTGCAACAATTGGTGGAGATTTAGTGAAAGGTACTTCTTCTGATGAAGAAATAGCAGACTGTAGTTCTCACAGCTGGTACAGATGTTGATGCTATCATGGATAAAATAGCTGATGGGACATATTCACTTCTTACACCACAGTGCAGTCAAGATATTTTTCAAAACATCACACTTGCATCCTCAATACTATCAGTCATGGATATTGATTCAGTTCATAGGACGAAATAAAGAAGGTACTGATGAAGGTGCAACATCTGATGGAGATTTAGTGAAAAGTCCTTCTTGTGATGAAGAAAGAGCAGACTGTACTGCACTTGAACCAGTTATGTCAACTGGTACAGATGTTGATGCTATCATGGATAATATAGATGATGGGACATATGCGCCTTTTACACCACAGTGCAGTTAAGATTTTTTGCAAAATAGCGCAACTGCATCCTCAATGCCATCAATCATCGATATTGATTCAGTCCAAGAAGGATAGAATAAAGAATGTAATGATGATGCTGCAGCAGTTGTTGAAGATTTAGTGAAAGGTTCTTCTTGTCATGAAGAAAGTACTGATGAACGTGCTGCAGCTGGTGGAGATTTAGTGAAAAATCGTTCTTGTGATGAAGAAAGAGCAGATTTTACTATGCTTGAATCGATTCAGTCAACTGCAACAGATTATGATGCTATCATGGATAAAATAGCTGATGAGACATATTCGCTTTTTACACCACAGTGCAGTCAAGATATTTTGCAAAATAGAGCAGCTGTGTCCTCAATACCATCAGCCATGGATATTAAATCAGTCCACGAAGGAAAAAATAAAGAATGTACTGATAAAGTTGCAGCAGCTGGTGGAGATTTAGTGAAAGGTCCTTCTTGTGATGAAGAAAGAGCAGAGTGTACTCCAGATGAAACCGATCTCGCAGCTGGTACGAATATTGATGCTATTGTTCAAAAAAATAAATGATGCGACATATGTGGTTTTCACACCTCAGTCCAGTAAAAATATTTTGCAAAATAGTGTACCAGCATCCTCTCAGGGAAGTGGAATAGATGCTCTAACAGTAGGTACAGATGTTGAAGCTATTATGCGCGATATCAAAGATGGGAATATAATTTTGGATTCAGCTGACGAGGAACAACAAATTTCTGTTTCAAACTTGAACCCACAATCTGCACCAAACGAAAGACAACCTGATTCTACTGATCTAGCAACTCTTTCTGATATATGCATGTAAGAAAGTGAAGGTAAGCTCAAAGAAAAGGAAAGGGTGCTGATAGGAAAACCGCCTTTTAGTGTTCACGAAATTATTGAAAAGATTCAGCAGGTTAGTGTGAGTAGTTTTTGCATCACATATATAATATGTTGGATTTGTTTCAAGTCTTTCTATTATGTTGATATGTAGATAGTTTATTGATTGATATCCTGAACAATTTGATAAAGTTAAAGACTTCAAAATTTTACTTCCTGTATAATATACTGGATGTCTATCATCCGAAAGGATATTATCCAGCATTTTATACTGGATCGATATAATCCAGTTTTTTTGCTGGATTTGCAGTGATTCTTTGATTGAAATAAAGATTAATGGATTGAAGTTTATATTTTTATGGTGTGTTTTTATGCATAATATGTTGGATTTCATAATTTTTGTTCATTATATTCTAGTATAATTAGTTGGAGTTCTTATTTCTTATAATTTTGTTTGGTTCCTGTATATTATGCTGGAAATGTTACTCATGAAGTGCTATTATCCAGTATATTATAATGAAGAAGTGTAAAATAAGGGAGAAGTGTAATTTGCTGTGCAATTTTTTTTACAATCTGTATAGTCTTTTAGCTTTTTTATATTATTTTATGTATAATCTGCTGGATTTCATGATATTTGATTGTTAGCATCGGATATTCTTAAGTGTAAAGACATTCCTAAACTGAGTTTGTGCATCATATATATAATATGCTGGATTGATATCCAGAACAATTTGATATCCAGATCTGGCCTTTGTCAATTTATGTTGATATGTAGATAGTTTATTGATTGATATCCGGAATAATTTGCTGGAGTTAAAGACTTCAAAATTTTGTTTCCTATATATTATACTGGAGGTCTGACATCTGAAAGGATATTATCCAGTATTTTATACTGGATGGGTATAATCCAATTTTTTTTGCTAGATTTGAAGCGATTTATCGATTGGAATAAATATTAATGGATTTGAGTTTAGATCTTTTATGGTATGTTTTTTTTTATGTATAATATATTGGATTTCATAATTTTTGTTCATTCTATTCTACTATAATTAGCTGGAGTTCGTATTTCTTATAATTTTGTTTTGTTCCTGTATATTATGCTGGAAATGCTACTTATGAAGCGCTATTATCCAGTATATTATAATGGCGAAGTGTAAAATAATGGAGAAGAGTAATTTGTTGTGCAACTTTTTTTACAAGCTGTATAATCTGCTGGATTTCATGATTTTTGATTGTTCTATTCCAGTATAATTAGCTGGAATAGAAGCTATATAATTTTGTCATTCTTTTTTATTTTATTTTCTTCATAATTTTATGGTCAGAATTTCTTTTTTATTTTTTGCAACAGTGAACATTGTCGTATAATAGAAAAAGGAAGGGGAAATCTGTGGATTCATGCCCTAACATTAATATTTTAACACAGTCAAGTCAATCAAGTGCTAATGCAGCGGATGATGCTCCATGTAACATCATTGCTTCTGTTGATCATGACCCTTCTGAACACTCTGTTGCTGCTGATATGAAGACAAATGGTTCTGATAAAAATATTATTTTACATTCAAGTGTGCTTGAGGGAGTTTATGTTCCTCATTTGAAATTGTTAAGCCTGTTGCTCACTTGCCTGATGTAATGACCCGACCAGTCGTTTTGAGCTCTAGTGCGTCGTTCAGCGGTTTGAGGCCTTGGGTAGCTTCCTTCAGGTGCTATGACTTGTACGTGTGGTCAAAATTGAATTTTAGGAAGTTTAGAGTTGATTTGGAAAGAAAATTCTAATTTCGGAAGCTTTAAGTTGGAAGAATTATCTAAGGTTTAACTTTTGAGTAAACGACTTCAGAATCGAAATTTGAAGGTTCCAACACATTCGTATGATGATTTTGGTCGTAGGAGCGTGTCCAGATGTTGATTTGGAGGTCCGTAGGTCATTTCAGCATTAATTGGTGAAAGTTAGAAATTGGATAATTTTGGAAAGTCTGACCGGGAGTGGACTTTTTGGATATCAGGTTCGGATTCCTATTCTGGAAGTGGGAGTAGGTCCGTAATGTCAATTATGACTTGTGTGTAAAATTTGAGGTCAATCAAACTTTATTTGATAGGTTTCGGCGTTGAATGTAGAAGTTTGAAGTTCTAAAGTTCATTAAGTTTGAATTGGGGTGCGATTCATGGTTTTAGCATTGTTTGATGTGATTTGACGGATCGACTAAGTTTGTATTGTACTTTGGGACGTGCTGGTATATTTTGTTAAGGTCCCGAGGTCCTAGGGTGAATTCCGGATGGTTAACATATTGATTTTTGGACTTAAGAAATACTGAAGCTGGGCAGCAGTTGGTATGATTGCTTCTGCAATGTCTTGGTCGCAGAAGCGACGTCGTAGAAGCGAGGTCGAGCTTGCAGATGGGAAGGGACAAGGCAGTGGTCGCAGGTGCGAAGAAATTCCCGTACCTGCGGAACCGCAGAAGTGAGAAATGAAGATACAGAAGCGGCTGGTCCGCAGATGCGCGATTGGCCATCGCAGAAGTGCCTGCGCAGAAGCGAAAATGCTTCCGTAGATGCGAGGTCTCAACTGGGCAGTGTACTATGCAGATGCGCATTTTGGCTCGCAAAAGCGAGGTTGCAGATGCGCAAGTATGTCCGAGAAACGGAAACTGGGCAGAACATAAGGGGATCGAACTTGGTCATTTTGTCATTTTCATTTGGGATTTTTGGAGCTCGGTTCTTGGGCGATCTTGAGGAGTTTTCATCACGTAACACAAGGTAAGTAATTTCTCACTTGTTGTGAGCTAAATGTAAGGTTTATATGTGGATTTAAGGAGGAAAATTTAGGAAAATTGGGGAATTTTGGTAAAAAATCTAGAATTAATAATATTGGATAATGGAATTAAGAATAAATAATTTATTTGATTTAGTAATGTTATGGGTAAGGTTTATCTTCAAAAGTTTTCAGAATTCGGGCAGGTGGGCCCGAGGGTTGACTTTATCGACTTTTCTAGCGGAGTTGTGATTTGTTTAAATTGATTAATTATGGGTATTAGAGTATATTTTGATTGGTTTGCACCCTGTTTGACTAGTTTTGGATCGACGGGCATCAGTTTGAGGTATTAGAGAGGCTTTGGAGCCGGTTATGGAACTTCGGAGCGGGGTAAGTCTCCTGTCTAACTCTGTAAGAGGGAAACTACCCCTAGGTGATGTATCGATATGTGCTACTTGTTATGGGGGCTACATACGCACAAAGTGACGAGAGTCCGTACGTACCTAATCCATGTTATTATCCGAGTAGACTTAGGTTCACACCATGCTATAGCATTTGAGTTGTCCCTTGCCTATTAAATTCCTTTATTTTACATTATGACTTGAGACTAGACTTGTGTAGAGTGATAGACTTGCTATTGCAGAGATTCGACGGGCTTCACGATTAGCCGCGAAATAATTGTAGTCCTTACGAAATTCTCCCGTGCTATGCGTTCTCATCAAAAGGTTTCCCAAAAATTTATAACTCGCAGGTCTGTTCGTGAGTGGGGTCAAGGACCTGTCAAAGCTTCTTATTCTAATGGGATCGTGCCGTTCGCCTCGGCAGGATAGGTACATCTATGGTTCCCGCCGTTGACCCTCGACAGTGCGCACATTATGATGGATCGGGCCGTACGCCTCGGCAGCATTATGTACCACACTCTCATCGGAGCGGTACATTCTCCTCGGCAATAAAATAGATGTATCTATGGTTCAGAAATATTATGATGAATCTGGCCGTACGCCTTGACATTTCTTTTAAATACTCTTACGAAATCGTGCGTAATAATTGATAAGAAGGCTGTATACCTGTGAGTTTTCCTGATTTGAACTGTGGCGACCTATTTGGTGAGGTCCATTAAATATACTCCGCTTGAGTAGGTAACTACTAGCTGAGAGTTTGAGTTATTGCTGAGAGGAGAATTTTACCACGTATTTATACTTGTTATTTTGTTTATTTTCTCTGACTCACATATGTTTACTTCTACTATATCTGTCTTATCGGACCAGTTATAAGTGTTGATGTCGACCCCTCGTCACTACTTCTCTGGGGTTAGGCTAGATACTTACTGGGTACGCGTTGATTTACGTACTCATGCTACACTTGCCGTGCTTTTTGTGCAGGTACATATATGTCTGGTGGTCTTTTGGGCATAGAGGCGCGGCTATTGCAGGGACTTTACTGTGAGCTGCATTTCATGTTATGATCCGCAGCCTACAGAGTCTCTGTTAGAGTTATTTATATTCTTTTGTCTAATTTGTATTCCAGTCTGATGTTGTAGTTTATTATATTTCCTAGTTAATGCTCATGCACTTGTGACACCGGATTTTGGGGGTTCCTACGGGTTGTTCATTATTGTATTTCATGTAAATATTATTATTTACCCTATAAATTCTATTTCATACTATTTAATTAATAAAAATTATGATTTCAACGTAATAAAATGAGTAATTAAATTGGTCGATCACTGTTGGCTTGCCTGACGGCGGCTTTAGGCGCCATCACTACCTAGAGTGGATTTGGGTCGTGACAGCTTGGTATTAGAGCGTTAGGTTCACTTAGGTCTCACGAGTCATGAGCAAGTCTAATAGAGTCTTGCGGATCGGTACAGAGATGTCTGTACTTATTTTCGAGAGGCTATAGTGCTGTTAGGAGCGCTTCCCATCTTGATTTCCTCATCGTGTGGTTTGATTCCATTGAGGCTTGTGCCTTTATTTCCTTCCTTCTCAATCTTATGCGACATGAAGTACTTGTTATCAATTGGGCGTCAAGGAGTTGTAGTAGTACTGCAGATGTGGTGCAAGATGTTTTCCCTACGTGTTCGGGCAGGCTATTATCGTCGCCTTGCGGAAGGATGTTCTTTTTTTCCAGCTCAGTATCTGTATTTTCTATGGTTTCGAGACTGTGCACGGATTGCTACAATGTCCATGGTGTTGTTATCGCACAATGTTGGTGTAATGGTAAGGTGCTTGGCTATGTGTCGAGGTAGTGAATGACTTGAAAGGAGGATTTCTCAGCGCATGACTTAGGGGTTTAACATTTAATTCCAGCAAAAGAAGGGCAACCGGACTATAGATGTTCAGGCTTTGGTTGATGAAGTGATGAGACTTGGTATTTCTAAGCGTGGTGGATTTCTCATTTGTGATGTGGCATCATCGTCCTTGTTGGGAACGCATTAAGGTTCGCCGGTGTTATGGTCTTCTTTGATTTTTGCCTTTGGGGCAGGGTATTGTGAAATGGTGCCTAAGACGCGGTTGTCAGAGATAGCGGTGTGTAGCGAATCCGAATTGAATTGGTGATTCTAATGTTGATGGCTCGAGAAAGATGATCTTCCAGGAGGTTTAGAGTGGGTAGAAATTTATTAGTTCAGGTGCTCCAGATAGGGATTTGACTTGAGGCAACAATTGGGCAGCAAAGTATGAGGGAGGACATGGAGGGAAGTGTTTCGCGGTAATTGAAGTACTAGCAAGTCAAGTATGAAAATCATAAGTTGAGAAGCTACTTAAAGGAGATGGTTTGACCGAAGTGGGAGTGGCAGAGTAACGTATAGATTCTGTGGTAGGATAACCATGTGCTTTGAGAGAGTTTAGAGCGATTTTGAGAATCATGATGGAAGGTGATTTGGTCTACGGATTTTATTTGGGATGGTAGTTACTGTACTAAGGAAGATTGAATTTTGCTTAGAATGAAGAGGGATGTGAAAACTTGATTAGCATTGGGATGTAACATGACTTCGAGTTTGGAATGTGTTGTCGCATGTTTAGTTGATGTCAATGGGGAATGAACGGACTTGTACAGTTGGTGGGCGAGCATGGGCTCAGGAGAGTTTACTGATTTCGTGGTAGTTGTAACCAGTGCAGCGCCGTTGGAAGATGCGGGCATGGAGTTCCACATTTGGGTTATCTCCTGTGGCAGGTTAGCGGTTGCGTGATGTTGACGAAGCTTTTGTGAGGAATACTACTTGCTACCTATAAGAGGCCGAATATGTGATTGTGACTGATGATTTAGAATGTTCATGAAAAGCTTAACAAAAGACTTCGAGAAATTTGGCGGGTTAACGGTACGAGATCATGGTAAATGAGAAGGAGGAATCGTTCTGGGCTCCATATTATGTGATGGTAGTTTAAAGCTAAGTGGGGGAGCTCCACCATCTACGATTGGATTGCGTGGTTGTCGACTTGTGCAGCTTTTAGTTATCGGTGCATTGGTGGATTATTTGTGACTAAGAAAATATAATATCAGGGGTAATTTGAGCAGAGAAATTGATAAATGTGTGCTATATTCCGCCTTAACTATTCATGTGCAGGTTTTGGGAAGACTCAGTGTTTATGTTTTGTGGATGTGAGGTACAAGGAAAGGAATTCAGTTGGTCGCTTATTTGAGAGGGTGTTCATGCGCTAGCAGAGCGTTGGAGTTTGGTTATGTTCGAGATCAGGTCAGAGTGGGTGACTCTCAATAACGATCCTAGTGGATTTAAGAACTAAAGTGCAGTGCCTAACGATTTCAGGTCCGTTGTGTGGTTAAGGACTGAGTTTTCACAGTGGATTGCGAACGGAACTTGGAATGTTCTATGCAATCATCGGGTATGCAGTGCAGTGTTGGAGTAAAGGACGAAATAGCTTCGGATCGAAAAGTCTTGCAAAATGGGTGTACTAGTTAGAGATGCTATTGTGCGCTTGAGAAGGGTATGAGATGGTTCATGGACATTGAAACGATGTGGTCTCGTGATTCGGGTCACTCGGGATGAGTGTGGATTGGTTTCGTATGTTTGAATGGAGCTAATATTATTTCTGAGGCAAGTCCAGAGCAAATTGAAAGAAATTGGGTCGGTTAGTAACGGTTGAATCAGCATGATTATGGCAATGATCAGTTCCTTCGGCGTGTGCAGTCATACATGTGGTTTGTAGTTGTGCGTGCGGGCTTGGCAACCACAATAACTTGATTGATTTAGGAAGTATTGGATTTGAATGGTCTTGTGGTGTAAATGGATTCCGAAGGAGTCATGGCAGTTTAGATCATGACTTGAGGTTTGTATTTTCTGCGGTTTGGGAATTCAGTTGTTGGTTGCATTGGCTCTTCTGAAATGATCTAAGTGAAAGGTTTCTAGCCAATGAAGTGTTTATTCTACTGGTAGTTCAGGAGTTATGATGAATTCGTGTATTCTCACATAGCAGCATGATAGATGTAGTGGGCAGAATGGGAATTTGAAAGTTGAGAATCAAGGTTGCAGTTCGGTGTTGACAAGAATGTCACGGGCTCGGATGAGCAGGGGAAAATTCAGATGTTCAGGGTAAGCTGGCGGTTATTTTAGTGTCACTTGAGGACGGCATTCAGTGTAAGAGGCTTTTTGTATTAATTTGCGGATTCTTGATTTGCTTTTCAGAATTAGAACGGTTGGTGGTATGGATGTGCAGAATTTACTACCTGGTGCGAAAGGTCGTGGGAGAGTATCCCACGGGGGAAATTGTATAAGCATGACATATTAGTCACTTGATTGTTAAAGATTGAGACTAGGTATGGAGATTCTGGTACTGTCGCTAATGTGAGAGTTTATGCCTGGAAGGCGCCGTAGTCCTTTGGTTGTGAACTATGGGAGTTGTTCCGGATTGAGATGGCTTGATTATTCGCACATGTGTTGTGGTCCCATGTTGCTTGTGGTATTAAATGAGCAGGATAGCTCTCGAGATGCAGGTCATTTATTGCACCTTAGCCGTGCTTGGGTTTTGTAGCGTATGGCGCTATCCGCCTCCCCAGGGTGGTATTTTCGCACTTGGTGTGCTTGTGGCCGATATTCGTTATTTCGTAGGGATAAGCATTATGTCTTGATGGGAATTTGATTATTTGTTGTTACGTGTGGATCGGGTTACACGCCGCAACAGTATCTTGTTTGGATTGGGTGCACGCCACAACAGTGTTATGTTGAGTACGGTTCCCTATATCTATTCCTGTGTATTTTGTTTCTCATTCTCTAAGAAGGGTTCATTACATCTGTTCGACTGTTTTATTCGTTACGGGGGTTGGATAATTCTTTTCCAGAGTTCGTTCCTCCTCATGTGTCATATTTGAGTTGTAGCTTGCCGGCGCATTGATGGCGTCATATGAGATCTAGGTATGTGTTTGAGGTGGCTTATTACCTGAGCAACTTGTACTGGGTGAGATGAGATTACTGGACTAGATTAGTGCAATCAGATTTATATAAGGTATATTTAAGAGCAAATATCATTATTTAGTTCAGAATTAGGTAATGGTTCTTGTTTGGAGGAGAGACTCCATGATTTGTTGATTCGACAGGTGGTTATTAGTTTCTACACAACTCCTCCGTTGTGGTAGTATTTCAAGAGTTGGAATAAGACTTATATGCATCATGAGGCGTATTGCGGGCATCAGATTCGTGAAAATTCAACTATTATGGTCGGAGGATGTATTATGGGCATGTGAATTATGCGGTGCATGGTGTGAATTCAGAAAAAGGTGTACGATTGTGTTTTGGTACAGTGTGTAGTGATTGGTACGGTGTTCGTATGTTAAAAGCAGGTCTTGTAGAGAAATTCGGAGGTTGGAATTTGGTTCTAAGGCTTATGGATTAAATAAAATGGAGGATCTTCAGTCTGGCTCAAGCTAATGTGTTCAACTAGATTGTGGTGGCACGGGTAGGTGCACGAGGTGTTAAACCGTGATTTTGGAAAACCCCGGAGCAGTCCTCGGCACGCTCGAGGACGAACGTATGCTTAAATGGGGGAGAATGTAACGACCCAACCGGTCGTTTTGAGCTTGTCACGCCTCCTTTTCGGGCGAGCGAGACCTTACTAAACCCTTTTTGATAAAAGGCTTAATAAAACTCGCAAAAGGGGTTTTCAATTCTGAACGTGACAAAGATAAGATTTAAAGGGGAAAACTCAGAGTCGCCACCTGACAATTGATTCTGGTGTGCCAGGCCACCATTTTAGAACTTAGACTCAAAGCCAAGTTCATGCCAGAGATTGGGTAAGGGGGTTCATTTGACTCGGGGAAAAGGTGTTAGGCATTCCCCGGGTCCCGTGAAAGTCACGGTTGCGTACCCGATTCAGTTGGCTTTAAATATATTTGAATTGAGATAAAAACACACAAGAGGCTTGCGGTCATTCCCACCTAAAGAAGGAAAACAAATTCAAAGTACGACAAGTTTCACCTTTGATCCTCATATACAAATACCTCGGGGCATTCCTCGGAATGTCAAATACACAAGTCTTTCGGGGCATTCCCCGAATAATTTAACTAAGGAATGACCTCTTGCCTCAAAAGACTAAGAAAACATCCTAGTATTGCCTACCCAAGCGTGGTCGGCCTAAACATGCTACTAGCGAGCAATGTAATAAAATAAGAAGATAAGAGCTAAAAGAAAGATAAAGAAATTCAGTTCATGGCCTTGTTCTTTTAACTTTTATTTCATGCATTTAGCCAAACCCAATCCAAAAAGCCACAAAAGGACAAGAAAAAGACAGAACATCACCGCAAATGGGGATATGCTATCGCAAATCCCACATGCGAATCGCACATTGCACATACAGATCGCAGAACAGAGTAGAATTTTAGACAGTGTCCTATGTCAAAAATGCGATCCTATTTGCGATCGCAAAGCATTTCTGCGGACCGCATATCACATATTTAGACCGCAAATCAGAACAGAGTCCTGGGCATGATTTAATACCAGAAATGCGACCTCATCTGCGATCGCATAATAGGTTTGCGATCCGCAGATAATGTCATAAACCAAGCACAAAGCCTGCCCAGGAGGAAATGCGACACAAAATATGGTTGCGTTTATGTGATGCGAACCGCAAATCGTGTAAGCGGCGAGGGACTAAAATTAAAGCTGAGATCCGCGACAATCAAGTCAAAAATGCGAACCGCATATTAGTTATGCGATCGCTGATTCAACATCAAACGCAGACTACTTCTATTTTTTGGTTTCGATTTTGTTAGCACATGATGTTTGACATCAATTGTTTTACTCTATTTACTAAGCGTGATTTATACATATCGATTCATAGAGTTACTAATCTAGAAAACAAATATTCAAAGCTTTATTCATGCCTTATTCATCCAAATAGAGTAAACGAGAGTTAAGAGATGGACCTGGTAGAGAGTTCCTACTGAAAGCGGCCACCAAATCAAACTCAAACACCTACTCGATTGCGAAGAAAGCAGGAGTATGTGGATCTCTGTTTTTTTTTGGTTTTCTGAAATTTTGAAGGAGAAGAAAACTGAAAGTGGATTCGAACTCTTTTTGATGTTTTGTTTTTCTGAATCTTAGACAAAACTTAGAATGATTTTTGAAGACTCTTCATTAAATTCCTCAGTTCGATTTCTCTCTGTTTTTTTTCCGACTGTTCTTTTTTGGGTTTTCTCTCCAGCTCTCTAGCTCTCTTTTTCTTCCTCACCCAGATAATTCCTTTTTCAGAAGAATCTTTATCATTCTGTTAGTAATGAGTGAGGATAGTGGATTGTGTAGAGTGCGTGTGTGTGGAGTGTCTATTGTGTGAGTGAGAGAATATATGTCAGAGTTTGTTAGGATTACGCGGCAGATAAGGAAATGGATTGGGTTATTGGGCCACTGAATTTGGACTTGTATTTGGATCCCAAAATTTGCACAATTGGGCCAGAAGTAAACTGAAAATCTGCTTTAAAACATGCCCAAGATACAAGGCTTTTTGATTGAATTAAGGAGATAAGAGCTTGGAACTATTTTTGGTATTTTTCAATTTTGAACCTAAAACAGAATTAAATTTAATAATAAAATGGATTTCTACAAAAATAAGCTCCAATAATTATTCTAAAAACACTATAACTTTTAGAGACGATTCTAACGCGCAGGTCAAAAATTACATGTCTACAGCTGCCCCTCTTTGACGGGAAACACGGAGCGTTTTCAGACAAAGAACAACAAGACATGTTTTTGACCCGACCTCTGCTTGGGGAAACTAAAATTGAAGGAAAGGAAATGTGACCGAACCCTGGTATTTGAGCTGCCTACATATCCTTGGTTATAAAGGAACGAGGCCACGTGTAGTTCGTAAGTGAGAAGGGTAACACCGAGGTAGGGACTCGAGTGCAGTGCTGTCGAGGTTCCGGTTCGCGGTCCCTGCCATTACATAAAAAATAAATGGAAGATTACATCAGAATCGAAAGAAAATACAAGATCCTATTTACTTGTTGTCTTGAATCTTTCTTGAATTTCTACTCGATCTTCAATATAGAATTGGGAAAGATGGACCCTGTTCTTTAGGCGAGCTCCTGATGTTTCTTGTGCGTTTGAAGTGACTCTGAAATGAATTCCCTCGTTTTCCAGGTGGGTGCCTGATTGCTAAAACTGAAATGTATTCCCTCGTTATCCAGGTGAGTGCCTGATTGCTAAAGACTTGAATTGTATTCCTTCGTTATCCAGGTGGTTTCCTGATTTCCAAAACTTGATATGTATTCTCTCGTTATCCAGGTGGGCGCCTGATTTCTAAAACTTGAAAGTATTCCCTTGTTATCCAGGTGGGCGCCTGATTGCTAAAACTTGAAATGTATTCCCTCGTTATCCAGGTGGGTGCCTGATTGCTAAACTTGAAATGTATTCCCTCGTTATCCAGGTAGGCGCCTGGCTGCTAACAAAGCAAACAAAACAAAGAAACTTTTGCCCCAGTTTGGAATATGGGTGCATCTGTGAGACTGCTGGGGATTAATCGAATTATGTTACCCTAAAACTTCTAAGAATTTAAAAATTAAATCCCATTATCCAGGAGGGTCCTGAAAACTAAAATTAAATCCCATTATCCAGGAGGGTCCTGAAAACTAAAATTAAATCCCATTATCCAGGAGGGTCCTGAAAACTAAAATTAAATCCCATTATCCAGGAGGATCCTGAAAAATTTAAAGCTAATTCCCCTTATCCAGGGGGGTTATGAAAACTAAAATTAAATCCCATTATCCAGGAGGGTCCTGAAAGTAGAAATTGAATCCCATTATCCAGGAGGGTCCTGAAACTAAAAATTAAATCTCATTATGTAGGAGGGTCCTGAAACTAAAAATTAAATTCCATTATCCAGGAGGGTCCTGAAAAACCGAAAATGAATTTACCTGAGCCATGCTCTCCGCTTGGGGAAATTCTGAATAGAAACTTTTGCCTCTCGAGCCCTGTCTTCTTCATGGGAGGGCCCTGTGGATTGACAAATTTTCATGTTCCTGTTTTAGACAAATAAAGTCTTGTTAGTTTGAAAATGTGGCGGTTAGTTTGTGGCGTCATTGCTGGGGGTCTGCTTCTGCTGGGGAATATGTTCAAGTTTTAACTCTTGCTGGGGATCTGCTTCTGCTGGCTGCCATGCTTCATCCTGAGCAGCTATTGCATTACATTTCCATTATGGACGCAGTTGTATCCTTGTATTTTCCAAAGCTCAAAAGTCGCCTTGTTGCCTAATCTTCAATTATCTGCATACAATTCATTCCAAATCCTGTTTGTTATGATATGCTTGGCCGAGTTCCGCATTGCGCAATTTGGAAGTTGGTAGTAGGATTTGAAATCCCTCCCTGTTTGTTTGTCATGGGCTAGTTCGAAAGAAACTCATAAAAATGGATTCAAAGAGCAAAATGTAATGATTTTGGACAAAAGGAATAACAGAATAAAGGAAAAGTTTGAACACGGATGAGTATGTGAAGGAAATTTTGAAAAGAAAGACTTATCTGAAGGAAGCAACCAGCTCCAATGGTCATGACATGCATTTCGGATTGACCAGCCTAATCCGTTCGACCAATCATATTCAACTCGTGGCACAAGTCTATACCTCGAAGATCGATTTTTCACCGATCCCATTCCTCTTGTTGGCTTTATCTTTCAACTCACTATCGCCTTATGGTGCCCGTGAGGGTTTTCACCAATAAAACTCTCTCATTTTAATTTCCTCTCATCTCACCATCGCCTTATGGTGCCCGTGAGGGTTTTCACCAGTAAGACTCTCTCATCTTATATTTCTCTCATTTCATGAAGGGAGTGTTGCCCCTGATGCAAATCACGTCTATCTTGCTTGACCCGACATCCTCAAAGATTGATCGGAAGGTCTTTCTTTGTACCGTAATGTAGGCTTTTGGACAAGGTTAGAAAGAAAGGGTGACATGAAGACTCAAAATAATTCAGGATGAGGTAGGGGTAAAAATTACAACTTTTGGAATCAGATCTTTTTCGAATTCGAAATTTCTGCCCCAGTTTCTTTGGGGTCTGTGGGGATTTTTAATTTTTATTTTGATGAGACCGAACCATAAGGCTGCCTATGTATCCTTAAAAAGGAATAAGATCGAACGTATTTCAAACATTTTTCCTTTTTCCTTTTATTTGTTTGTTTCTTTCTTCTTTCTTTCTTTTTTCTTTTTTTTTCTCTTTTCTCTTCTTTTTTTTTTCTTTTCTTTGTTTTCTTCTTCTTCTTCTTCTTTTCTCCTATTTCTGCTACTGATTCCAAAAGAGGGCTATGAAAAGAAAAATAAATAAGGCTCAAAAGGGGTAGCAAAGGATGAAAGTATTTGGGTAGCGGAATAAAATGCCTTCGTCATTTCAACCTCGAACATGCCAAGTACAAGATACCATTGAAAATGAGCAAAGAGATCATACATAATACCTCTTAATGGCATCAAAATTGATAGCCATATCTACACATTTGCCTTCCATGTCTGTTAAATTCAAAGCACCATTAGGCAACACTCTCGTCACAACGAACGGTCCTTGCCAGTTTGGGGCGAATTTGCCTTTGGCTTCCACCTGATGAGGAAGAATGCGTTTCAGTACCATCTGGTCCACTTCAAATTTGCGAGGGCGCACCTTTTTGTTGTATGCTCTAGCCATTCTCTTTTGATACAGTTGGCCATGACATACTGCAGCCAATCTTTTTTCATAAATTAGACTCAACTGTTCGAGCCGAGTTTTGACCCACTCGTTATCATCAATTTCGGCTTCTGCAATGATCTGAAGAGATGGAATCTCGACTTCTGCAGGTATAACTGCCTCCGTTCCATCTACCAGCAGATAAGGAGTTGCACCCACTGAGGTGCGAATAGTAGTGCGATAGCCCAGTAATGCAAAAGGCAATTTTCATGCCACTGCTGAGAACTCTGAACCATCTTACGAAGTATCTTCTTTATGTTCTTGTTAGTAGCCTCAACAGCTCCATTTGCCTTGGGGCGATACGGAGTGGAGTTTTGATGCATAATCTTGAACTGTTGGCATACCTCTTTCATCAGATGGCTGTTGAGATTAGCAGCATTGTCTGTGATAATCACCTTGGGAATTCCGAACCGACAAATGATGTTTGAATGAACAAAATCCACCACTGCCTTCTTGGTTACGGACTTGAAAGTTACAGCTTCGACCCACTTGGTAAAGTAATCAATGGCCACCAGAATAAACCTATGCCCGTTTGACGCTGCCAGCTCAATCGGCCCAATAACATCCATGCCCCAGGCAACAAAGGGCCAAGGTGCAGACATTGTGTGTAACTCAGATGAGGGAGAATGAATCAAATAACCGTGTACTTGGCATTGTTGACACTTGCGAACAAAGCTGATGGAATCCCGTTCCATGGTAAGCCAATAATAACCTGCTCGAAGTATCTTCTTTGCCAATATATACCCGTTCATATGTGGACCGCAAACTCCAGAATGTACTTCGACCATGATAATTGAAGCTTCCTTAGCATCTACTCACCTCAGCAATCCTAGATCCGGAGTCCTCTTATACAAGATTCCTCCGCTCAAGAAGAATCCACTGGCCAGACGTCAAATGGTTCTCTTTTGGTCACCTGTAGCATATACTGGGTATAACCCTGACCTGATGTATTCCTTGATATCATGGAACCAAGGTTCACCATCGATTTTCTCTTCCACCACATTACAATAGGCATGTTGATCATGAACTTGGATATGTATGGGGTCGACATAAATCTTGTCTGGATGATGCAACATTGACACTAGGGTGGCCAAGGCATCAACAATCTCATTATGAATCCTGGGAATATGTCTAAATTCAACTGACCTGAAGTGTTGACAAAGATCATGCAAGTATTGTCGGTAAGGTATGAGCTTCAAATCTCGGGTTTCCCACTCTCCTTGAATCTGGTGGACCAAAAGATCTGAGTCTCCCTGAACAAGTATTTCCTGGACTCCCATGTCTATAGCTAGCCTCAAACCGAGAATGCATGCTTCATACTCAGCCATGTTGTTGGTGCAATAAAATCGAAGCTGGGCCGTTACAGGGTAGTGTTGTCCTGTTTCAGAGATAAGTACAGTTCCTATTTCGACCCCTTTCATGTTAGCAGCTCCATCGAAGAAAAGTTTCCAACCTGGCTTTTCATTGTGATCAACCTCATCAACATACATGACCTCTTCATCAGGAAAATAAGTCTTCAATGGCTCATACTCATAATCCACCGAATTCTCGGCCAAGTGGTCGGCCAAGGCTTGGGCTTTCATCGCGGTCCGAGTGACATAGATGATATCAAACTCTGTGAGTAAAATCTGCCATTTCGCAAGTTTTCCCGTGGGCATAGGCTTCTAAAAGATATACTTCAAAGGATCCATGCGTGAAATGAGGTAAGTAGTGTGGGATGACAGATAATGATTCAACTTCTGGGCCACCCAGGTCAAGGCGCAACATGTCCTCTCGAGCAGAGTGTACTTGACCTCATAGGGAGTGAACTTCTTACTAAGATAATAGGTTGCTTGCTCCTTTTTTTCTGTGATGTCATGTTGACCCAACACGCAACCAAAAGAGTTGTCCAAGACTGTTAAATAAAGAATTAGAGGTCTTCCCGGCTCTGGTGGGACCAGCACTGGTGGATTCGACAGGTACCTCTTGATCTTATCAAATGCTTCTTGACACTCGTCAGTCCACCTGACTGCGGAATTCTTCTTTAGCATCTTAAAGATGGGCTCACAGGTTGTCGTGAGTTGAGCAATAAATCTGCTGATGTAATTTAACCTTCCAAGCAGGCTCATCACCTCTGTTTTGTTCCTTGGCGGTGGTAATTCTTGAATGGCTTTGATCTTTGACGGATCCAGTTCAATACCGCGTCGACTGACCACGAATCCCATCAATTTACCGAACGAGACACCAAATGCACATTTTGCTGGATTGAGCTTGAGATTGTACCTGGAGCCTTTGGAAAAACTTTCTCAGATCTTTGACATGGTTAGACTGCTTCTTTGAATTTATGATCACATCATCTACATAAACCTCAATCTCTTTATGTATCATGTCATGAAACATGGTGGTCATTTCCCTCATGTAAGTTGCCCTAGCATTCTTCAAACCAAATGGCATTACCCTATAATAGTATGTTCCCCATGGCGTGATGAATGCTGTCTTTTTCTGCATCTTCCTCGTCCATCAAAATCTGATGATATCCCGCGTAACAGTCCGCAAAAGAACCAATCTCATGCTTGGCACAATTATCGATCACAATGTGAATGTTTGGCAATGGAAAATCATCCTTTGGGCTTACTTTGTTGAGGTCACGGTATCAACACAGACCCTGGTCTTACCGTCCTTCTTTGGCACTGGCACAACATTGGCTAACCAAGTGGGATATCGGGTGACTCGAATAACCTTTGCAGTAAGCTGCTTGGTGATTTCTTCTTTGATCTTTATACTCATATCTGTCTTGAACTTTCGCAACTTCTGTTTGACAGGGGGACATGCCGGATCAATTAGCAATTTATGGACTACCAGATCGGTGCTCAAACCCGGTATCTCGTCATATGACCAGGCAAAGACATCTTTGTACTCAACCAATGTTATGATTATTTCCTCCTTCACCTGTGGTTCTAGATGCACACTTATCTTGGTTTCCTTAACATCATCCTGGTCCCCTAAATTGATTGCTTCAGTCTCACTCAAATTAGGTTTCGGTTTTTCTTCAAATTGTTTTAGCTCTTTGCTGATTTGTTCAAATGCCGCTTCTTCATCATATTCTATTTCATCATCATACTCTACTTCTTGGATTGTTATTTAAGAATTAGATTGGCTCTTAGAACTCGGCTGAAAATTCCTCATGTATGTCATGTCACTGCAACTAGCATAAAAAGAACTATACAAAAGAAACAAAAATAAAACACTATTAAGAATAGTGGAAAATGGGAAATTGCATTTCATTGAATGTAAAAGGATAGCAAGGTCTGAGTGTCAAGATAAGCAAAACTTAAAAAGAAAAATCCGAATTACAACCCTGGAACGACCTAGATAACAGAAAAGGAAATAATGCAAACTACCAAAACTCCTTCCGGGTGGGGAGAGGAGTAACTTCCCAATTGCTAAGCTTCACGTTTGGGCCAACAAATTGCACATCTGCTTTACTAGAGCCTTCACCAATCTCTACCATAGTGACCTCTTTGAAAAGACTTCGGAATCCTTTGGTTATCTCTTCATCAATATTGACCACAAGTTCTAGGAGTGAGGAGGTTGGAGGTTTTTCGGCTCCTGGTTTGACAAAAGACTTAGAGATGTGTGGGACGGGCTTGGGGAGAGACCGTACTTTCTGTTTTGGATTCCTAAACCATTTAATGTCTTCTTCTGTGGGTGTGAATCCCAAACCAAATGTGCCATAATTCCCATTGGGACGTATTGGATGCACAATACCTTGCAGAGATGATCCTAAACCCTTTCCCGGTACAAAACCGTTCTTCAACATTTCATTCGCAACCATAACAGATACGGAGGATAACTTGGGACCCGGAATGCATTTTCCTTCAGTGATCTTATCAACAGACACTGTTTCAAAAGTTTGAAAGACCCAAGGTCCCTTATCATCATCAGCTTCAACGAAGGGAACAATTGTGTCGTGCAGGCCAACAAATCTTCCTCACCGTGCACCACTATTTCTTGCCTGTCCAACTCGAATTTTACCATTTGGTGCAAAAAGGACGAGACCGCTTTAGCAGCATGTATCCAAGGCCTTCCCAACAACAGATTGTAAGAGACAGCCACATCTAACACTTGGAATTCCATGGTAAATTCAACTAGCCCTATTGACAATTCGAGCATTATGTCTCCAACAGAATTTTTACCTCCTCCATCAAAGCCTCGAACGCACACACTGTTCAAGCGGATCCTCTCGGTGCCAATCTTCAGTTTTTGCAGAGTAGACAAAGGAAAAATATTTGCACTAGAGCCATTGTCAACCAGAACCCTAGAAACAACAACATCTTCGCACTTCACTGTGAGATAGAGAGCTCGGTTATGTTCTGTACCTTCGATAGGAAGTTCATCATCCGAGAAAGTGATCCTGTTTTCTTCAAAAATCTTGCCAGCTATCTTTTCCAGGCGGTTTACCGTGATCTTATCAGGAACATGTGCCTCATTTAAAATCTTCATCAAGACCCTATGATGTTCGTCCGAGTGTATCAGCAAAGATGAAAGAGAAATCTGAGCTGGTGTTTTCCTTAACTGTTCTATAATGGAATAATCCTGCCCCTTCATCTTCTTCAAGAACTCCTCAGCCTCTTCCTCGATAACCGATTTCTTTACTGGCAATTGATTATCTCTGAATGGCTTGGCTTTCCTTAGTTCTTCTGGGGCGAAACATCTCCCAGAACGAGTCAATCCTCCAGTTTCATTAACTTCTTCCTCTACTTCTTTTCCTTTGTATGTCACTATCACTTGCTTGTAATTCCATGGAATAACCTTGGTATCAATCACCGGCAGCTGGGTTACAGGTTTAATGATGATAGGGGTTGTAGGAGCCCCTTTCACAACTAGGACAGGCTTACTTGGAATCCCTGGTACTATCACTTTTGAGTTTTCTGGACTGGCCTCAATATCTTTTGACATCCCTTTCACAACCAACACCGGTGGTCTCAAATTTAGCGAGCTCGATTTTTCTGTCGCCCCTTCAACTGGCACAAGCTTTGCTTTGGTGGAATCTAGATCTTTAACCAAATTATTTTCACTAGCCCGAATCATCATGACGGACTTATAAGACTTCTTGAGCTCCCCGTCCTTGTAAACTACTTCAATTATATGTGTCTCTTCATGGGCAGGCAGAGGGTTTTGGTTGATGTTTGGAGCGTCTGGGTTTTGGAATACAATTTGGTTTGTATCAATGAGCTCTTAGATCACTCGTTTTAAATGTTAACACTTCTCTATGTCATGGCCTGGAGCATCAGAACAGTAGGCACATCTTAGGGAATAATCAAGGTTCTTTGGAGGAGGGTTTGGTATTTTTGACTCAATTGGCCTCAAGACGTCCAATTGCCTTAATCTTTGGAACAGGCTGGCATAGGATTCTCCAAGCGGGGTAAAAGTTTATTTTCGCTGTTGCCTCTCTCTCCTATAATCTGGTCTTGGTAGAAAGTGTGGACCATTGGGGTTTTGGTAAGGTTGTGGGGATGGGTAGGCATTTTGTGGAGCTGGGTAGGTATTCTGTGAGACAGGAGCACGCCACTGTGGGTAAGGAGGGGGTTGAGCATATGACTGTGCGTGGTGAACAAAGTGCTGGGGTGGTCTGGCTAGGTCTCGGGGGCTTTGCGGGGAAAAGTAATGTTGAGGGGTGTTATATGGAGCTTGGGTGTAAGTTTGAGGTTGGGATCGAGGATGGGTGTATTGATGAGGCGAACCCCTCTGGCCCTGCCATGATCCGGAGACAAACATAGCGACATCTTCCTTCTTCTTCTTCTTCTTGCCTAGCAACTTCCGGTACCACTTTGGATTGCTTGAGTGGTTGCCTTTATAGCAGAATAACTCATGATATTACTAGACTTGAGCCCCTCTTCCACCATTTCTCCCATCTTTACCACATCATTGAAAGATTTACCAATGGCTGAGATCAAATATCCATAGTAAGTGGGCTCCAAGGCTTGAAGGAAGTATTTAACCATCTCGTCTTCTTCCATCGGAGGACTGACTCGTGCAGCTTGCTCCCTCCATCGGAACCCATATTCTCTATATCTTTCACTGGGTTTCTTTTCCACCTTGGTCAGAGATAGGCGGTCTGGAACAATGTCTATGTTGTACTGAAAATGTCGGGCGAAGGCCTGAGCCATATCGTCCCAAGTGTACCACCTATTAATGTCCTGACGGGTGTACCATTCTAGAGCTGCCCCACTCAAATTTTGGCTGAAGTAGGCCACTAGCAATTCATCTTTTCCTTCGGCGCCTCTCATTTTGCTGCAATAGCCCTTTAGATGGGCAACAGGGTCCCCATGTCCGTCATACAAGTCGAACTTGGGCATCTTGAATCCAGCAGGTAGTTAGACATCGGGAAACAAACATAAATCCTTATAGGCCACACTCACCTGGTTCCCCAACCCCTGCATATTTCTCAATGATTACTCAAGACTCTGTAACTTCCTAAGCATTTCTTCCTGTTCTGCATTCTTGAGTGGTTTGTCGGCTTCAACATGACGCTCAAATTGAGGGATGTAGGTGTAAGGGTTTGGGACTCTGAAAGTGGGCTCCGATGCATGGTAATGGACATCTGGGGCGGGAAATGCAGGCTCATTAGAGGATCAGTGAAGGGTAGTTTGTGGTGGGGATACAAGAATAGAAGAAGATGTTGGAGCAGGGTACGAGGTTGTTTTGACTGGTGGAGCATGAAAAGTTTGGGCAGAAGTGTCGGGGTAATTGTGGTAAGGGATGAAGCCAGGTGCATGCTGTGGGGAAAGATCAATGATGTTGGCCATCTAGGATTGAGAAAGCGGTGGAATGGAAGCGGGGTTTTCTGTGTAGTTGACAGGGAATGAGGGTGGAGGGTGTCCCTTAACCCATGCCTGATACATTTCTGCCATCTGATGTTTCAACCTCCGGACCTCCTCTTGCAATTCTGATTCTGACTCAACAACCTCTCTTGGCGGGTCTACAACGGCAGTGTCTGTTTCTTTGCAAGCCATGACTGTTTGGCGTTTTGACCGAGTATTGTAGGGATGACTTGCCAGGATGCCAACAAACTAACCACCTTCCTGAAAATAGTTAGAAAATGACAGAGGACAACAACATGAAACCACCATGTTAGCGTTAGGGCATTTATCAGATAATAATATCATATTACGTGCAATGCACCTAGCAGCAAATAATGGTTCTAAAATGGCTGTGAGGGTTGCAAGGTCATATGGCATCATCCCGATTTGCCTATTCCATTTTCCTTACACCTCTCATCACTTTCTCTCTTTTGATGCAAAAATGACTTGATAAACCCAAAAAGTGATGGAAAAATAAAATTCGGGATTTTTCATTTAAAGCCTTTAATAAGTATGATGATGGAGGACCCGACACGCTTGACTACACTTTGACCGACCTTGACACTACTTACAGGATTCAGTATTCCTAGAAAGACATGAAAATAAAGACAACATGAGACAATCTTAAAATATTTAAACCGAATGGATCCTCAAACTGCTCCTAAATGCAACTGTCCTGGCTGGGATGGTCCTGGGCTATCTGCTGTGCTCAAGTTTTGCAAATGCCTCGTAGAGAAGCGCCAATGCTAGGAACGAAGACCCTGGCCTGTGCCCCTGTCTCTTGAAGACCAACCCTAAGCAAATACCGGCTATGCTGCTCCAAATTTGCTACCAATTCCGCTAACTGAGACTTTATCGACTCGAACTTAACTCTGGGATCTTGATCCGGTGCCTCCTCAAAACCAACTGTCTGAGCTGCCCGTCCCCTAAGTTGTGTTGGCAATGGGGTACTGTCCCCTGGTGGGACGGACTGTAACCAAATCAGGTACTCCTGAGTACACTCGGGCCTGCCAATATCTTTTACTAATGTATCTTTCTTTATCCTCTTTGCATTTTTCCAGTATTGTACGTACTTGATTTCGTCAACCACCCTTTTGCTAAAATTCATGATGTACCTCCGAAGGTTCAAAGTTGGAGGCTCCTCTTGTCGTCTGCCCAACTGTCGCATTACCCTGACCGGCGTATATGGCCTAACACACTTGAGTCCTATCAGCATCAGGAAAGGTTGCATGAGGCATCCTACTAAGATATCATCTAAGGGTAGCCAAAGATAGGCCCACAAAACATTCTCGTTTGTCCTCGAACCAAGGAACTCAATCCAAGCTGTGACACCTATTGGGTATGTGAACTTAGAAGACTTCATCCTACGCTCGATGCATATCACCCGATCCCTCAAAGCACAGTCGATGGGACAAAGTAAGGAAGCTGTGTGCAAATGCTCCGTCATCCATAATTGTAGCAAAAGGTTACTTCCCTCGAAATACCTGACACCTCCCCTTACTTCACTTAGGGCTCGGTACAACTCTGCTAAGATCATTGGCACAACAGTAACGGTTTTGTATTTCTTTTCAAGAAATAGTGCCATTACCACTGACTGTAGACGGGTGCCAATGTGCCTCTCCTCTAAGGGAAAAACCAATAATCCCAACAAAGCAAGACTGAAAGCTTCGAAGCGACGTCTTTGCCACTTTGATTTGGTCGTGCAAAACTCATCCTAAAAGACGTCAAAACTATCCAGTGGTCCAAATCTAGCAAACAAATAATCCAAGGATATCCAAGACTGTTCAAGGCACTTTAAATGCTTGTTATCTTTTAGGCCCAGATCATTGAGAAATCTCGTCCTAGAGTGGTCCCGAGGAAGTATCATATTCTTGCCTATATAACTGAGGCGGGTGAGGCCAAATATCTCTGCCAAGGTGGGAGTCATCTCACATTCCCCAAATTTGAAAGTCAAGTTTTGCGGGTTCCAGTAGGTCAGCATTGCCTCCACTAAGTCTGGGCGGGGTGTGATATCAAGAAGAGAAGTTAGGGTACCCAATTTATGCTTCAACTCACGCTGTTCTAACGATGAAAACTTGTTCCACCACTTGATCAACTTCTTAGGAATTTTTACCACCATAAGTACTTTGGATTGAATCAGAGGATCCATACCTGAATGAAGGGAACATGGTTAATGACCAGGAATACTATTACGACACCACAACATTTTCTGGCGGACGAATGCAAGATGCAATTCGGCTATATTTGCAGATTGGCCTAAGTGGCTGAAAGTGACTATTAGCTCACACTTGACACAGTTGACTCCTAAGCATGAGAAATACTTCATGACTCTAATATCCCGACCATCATGGTCTTAAAGAATTATTTTGTAAAAAAAATGGACCATTTGCAAAAATGACCGATATGGCCAAATGTGGCTAAGGACGCAAGCCGGACATGACGGACCTCAGAATGATATGACATAGATTCATGGACTCAAAATCCTAAGACGTGGACCATTGAACCACCTTTGCAAAAATAATCCTATTTTGCAAGAATGGCCGATGTGGCCAAAAGTGGCTAAACATTCAAGATTTGGCTACGACCCCGAAAGCCAAGAACCTAAGATTTACTAGGAAGACCAGACCCTATGTGGGTTGCCTACGTATCCCGCCTCGAAAGACAAGAATCAGGTTTGCGTAGTTCGAAAAGACGCAATTAAAGAACTATATTTTGTCTCTTGCAAAATGACGAAAAATGTAAAATTCTTGGAACTTTTGTTGAATTCTTGAAAAATGTAAACTCTTCTTTTCTTTTCTTCTTTTTCGATTTTTTTTGAAAGAAAATACTAGTGGGGCTCCCATTTACCTCATTTCCACCCTTCTTTCCAAGATATTGGTCTGCCAAATGATCTTTTTACCCTCACAGATGTAGCATTTAGCACATAGGATGATTAAACATCATTTTGGGCCACGGGCCTATTATGACAAAATTTGGACAGGCTTCCTACAAACGGACACGGTGCCTGGGACCGGGCCCTGCCAGGTCTAACTGACATGATGCAGGTAAAATGACCTAAAGGCTGACCTAAGTTTGGGGTTCACTAACAAGGCATTTCGGGGAACGCGTATGGTCGATGGTGGCTACTTAAGATTTCCATCCACTCCATACGTCTGTTGGCTTTCCCTCCTAAATTAAGGGTGACTCAACAAAGAGTTCGTGCATGCGACGCGTGCTCCGGGACTTGTTGCAGAAAGAAATGACCGGGCAGTGCATATGATGACAGTTATAAAGCGATAAACACATAAAGCAAAACCTGTAAACACATAAACAACTAGCAAATAACAAAACATGAAAGCATAATAAACGTAACAAAAACATAAAAGCATAAAAGCAAAAAAAAAATGAAAACATAATAAATTAAGTAAAGCTAACGAAAACATAAAACTCAACCAAACATTTTAAAACCAACCAATCAAGTACTAGCTCGAACCCTCATTTCTATTCAGAATTTCCCCAGCAGAGTCGCCAGAGCTGTCACTCCTCCTTTTCGGGCGAGCGAGACCTTACTAAACCCTTTTGATAAAAGGCTTAATAAAACTTGCAAAAGGGGCTTTCAATTCTGAACGTGACAAAGATAAGATTTAAAGGGGAAAACTCAGAGTCGCCACCTGACAATTGATTCTAGTGTGCCAGGCCACTAGAAGAAGGTGTTAGGCATTCCTCGGGTAAGGGGGTTCATTTGACTCGAGAAGAAGGTGTTAGGCATTCCTCGGGTCCCGTGAAAGTCACGGTTGCGTACCCGATTCAGTTGGCTTTTAATATATTTGAATTGAGATAAAAACACACAAGAGGCTTGCGGTCATTCCCACCTAAAGAAGGAAAACAAATTCAAAGTACGACAAGTTTCACCTTTTATCCTCATATACAAATACCTCGAGGCATTCCCCGGAAGGTCAAATACACAAGTCTTTCGGGGCATTCCCCATATAAATTTAACTAAGGAATGACCTCTTGCCTCAAAAAGACTAATAAAACATCTTAGTATTGCCTACCCAAGCGTGGTCGGCCTAAACATGCTACTAGTGAGCAATGTAATAAAATAAGAAGATAAGAGCTAAAAGAAAGATAAGTAAATTCAGTTCATGGCCTTGTTTTTTTAACTTTTATTTCATGCATTTAGCCAAACCCGGTCCAAAAAGCCACAAAAAGACAAGAAAAAGACAGAATATCGCAAATCCCACATGCGAGTCGCACATTGCACATACAAATCGCAGAACAGAATAGAATTTTAGACAGTATCCTATGTCAAAAATGCGATCCTATTTGCGATCGCAAAGCATTTCTGCGGACCGCATATCACACATTTAGACCGCAAATCAGAACAAATGCGACACAAAATGTGATCGCATTTATGTGACGTGAACCGCAAATCATGTAAGCGGTGAGGGACTGAAATTAAAGCTGAGATCCATGATAATCAAGTCAAAAATGCGAACCGAATATCAGTTATGCGGTCGCAGACTCAACACCAAACGTAGACTACTTCTATTTTTTGGTTTCGATTTTGTTAGCACATGATGTTTGACGTCAATTGTTTTACTCTATTTACTAAGAGTGATTTATACATATCGATTCACAGCGTTACTAATCTATCTGGAAAACAAATATTCAAAGCTTTATTCATGCCTTATTCATCCAAATAGAGTAAACGAGAGTTAAGAGATGGACCTGGCAGAGTGTTCCTACTGATTTTTGAAAATCGATATCAGCTACAGAGCAGTGAGCCGCGACCGGAACTCGAACCGGCCACCAAATCAAACTCGAACACCTACTCGATTGCGAAGAAAGCAGGAGTATATGGATCTCTATTTTTTTTGGTTTTCTGAAATTTTGAAGGAGAAGAAAACTGAAAGTGGATTCGAACTCTTTTTGATGTTTTGTTTTTCTGAATCTTAGACAAAACTTAGAATGATTTTTGAAGACTCTTCATCAAATCCCTCACTTCGATTTCTCTCTGTTTTTTTTTTCGACTGTTTTTTTTTTGGGTTTTCTCTCCAGCTCTCTAGCTCTGTTTTTCTTCCTCACCCAGATAATTCCTTTTTCAAAAGAATCTCTCTCATTCTCTTAGTAATGAGTGAGGATAGTGGATTGTGTAGAGTGCGTGTGTGTGGAGTGTCTATTGTGTGAGTGAGAGAATATATGTCAGAGTTTGTTAGGATTACGCGGCAGATAAGGAAATGGATTGGGTTATTGGGCCACTGAATTTGGACTTGTATTTGGATCCCAAAATTTGCACAATTGGGCCAGAAGTAAACTGAAAATCTACTTTAAAACATGCCCAAAATACAAAGCTTTTTGATTGAATTAAGGAGATAAGAGCTTGGAACTATTTTTGGTATTTTCAATTTTGAACCTAAAACAGAATTATATTTAATAATAAAATGGATTTCTATAAAAATAGGCTCCAATAATTATTCTAAAAACACTATAACTTTTAGAGGCGATTCCAACGCGCGGGTCAAAAATTGCATGTCTACAGAGCTCTAGTGCGTTGTTCGTCGGTTTGAGGCGTTGGGTAGCTTCACTTCAGGTGCTACGACTTGTACGCGTGGTTGGAATTGAATTTCGGGAAGTTCAGAGTTGCTTTGGAAAGAAAATTCTAATTTTGGAAGCTTTAAGTTGGAAGAATTGACTAAGGTTTGACTTTTGAGTAAACGACTTCAGAATTGGAATTTGAAGGTCCCAACAGGTTCATATGATGATTTTGGTCTTAGGAGCGTGTCCGGATGTCGATTTGGAGGTCCATAGGTCATTTCGGCGTCAATTTGATAAAGTTGGAAATTGGATGATTTTGGGAAGTTTGACGGGGAGTGGACTTTTTGGATATCGGGGTCAAATTCCGATTCCGGAAGTGGGAGCAGGTCCATATTGTCAATTATGACTTGTGTGAAAAATTAAGGTCAATCGAACTTGATTTGATAGGTTTCGGCGTCGAATGTAGAAGTTTGAAGTTCTAATGTTCTTTAAGCTTGAATTAGGGTGCAATTCGTGATTTTAGCATTGTTTGATGTGATTTGAAGGCTCGAATAAGTTCATATTGTATTTTGGGACGTGTTGGTATATTTGGTTAAGGTCCCGAGGGCCTTAGGTGAATTCCGAATGGTTAACGGATTGATTTTTGGACTTAAGAAATGCTGAAGCTGGGTAGCGGCTGGTGTGATCGCTTCTGCGATGTCTTGGTCGCAGAAGCGTCTGCGACGTCGTAGAAGCAAGGTCGAGCTCGCAGAAGCAAAATGGGAAGGGATAAGGCAGTGGTCGCAGGTGCAGAATCGTAGAAGCGAGAAATGAAGAATCAGAAGCAGCTGGCCCGCAGATGTGCGATTGGCCATTGCAGATGCGCCAGTGCAGAAGCGAAAATGCTTCCGTAGACTCGAGGTCTCAGCTGGGTAGTGTACTCCGCAATGCGCATTTTGGCTTGCAAAAGTGAGGCCGCAGATGTGTAAATATGTCCGCAGAAGTGGAAACTGGATAGAACATAAAGGGATCGAACTTGGTCATTTCGTCAATTTCATTTGGGATTTTTGGAGCTCGGTTCTTGGGTGATTTTGAGGACTTTTCATCATGTAACACAAGGTATGTAATCTCTCACTTGTTGTGAGCTAAATGTAAGGTTTATATGTGGATTTAAGGAGGAAAATTTAGGAAAATTGTGGATGGTAGAAAACCTAGATTTGATAATTTTGTATTTTGACCACGATTTTTGAAATGGAATTAAGAATAAATTTTATATTTGAGTTATTAATGTTATGGGTAAGGTTTATCTTCAAAAATATTTGGAATTCGGGCACGTGGGCCCGAGGGTTGACTTTATCGACTTTTTGAGGGAGTCGGGATTTATTTAAATTGATTAATTATGGGTATTAGAGTATATTTTGATTGGTTTGCACCCTATTTGACTAATTTTGGATCAATGGGCATCGGTTTAAGGAATTAGAGAGGCTTTGGAGCCGGTTATGGAACTTCGGAGCGAGATAAGTCTCCTGTCTAACTCTGTGAGAGGGAAACTACCCCTAGGTGATGTATAGATATGTGCTACTTGTTATGGGGGGCTATGTACGCACAAGGTGACGAGAGTCCGTATGTACCTAATCCATGTTATTGTCCGGGTAGACTTAGGTTCACACCATGCTATAGCTGTACTATTTGAGCTGCCCTTTGCCTATTAAATTCCTTTATTTTACATTACGACTTGAGACTAGACTGGTGTAGAGTGATAGACTTGCTATTGTAGAGATTCAACGGGCTTCACGATTAGCCGCGAAATAATTGTACTCCTCTTACGAAATTCTCCCACGCTATGCGTTCTCATCGAAAGGTCTCCCAAAAATTTATATCTCACAGGTCTGTTCGTGAGTGGGGTCAAGGAATCGTCAAAGCTTCTTATTCTAATAGGATCGGGCCGTTTGCCTCGGCAGGATAGCGACATCTATGGTTCATGCCATTCGACCCTCGGTAGTGCGCACATTATGATGATCGGGCCGTACGCCTCGGAAGGATTATGTACCACACTCTCATGCGAGCGGGCTGTTCATCTCGGCAATAAAATAGATGTATCTATTATTCGGAAATATTATGATGGATCAAGCTGTATGCTTCGACATTTCTATGAAATACTCTTATGAAATCGTGCGTAATAATTGATAAGAAGGCAGTATATCTGTGAGTTTACCTGATTTGAACTGTGGCGACCTATCTGGTGAGGTTCATTGTATATACTCTGATTGAGAAGGTAACTACTAGCTGAGAATTTGAGTTATTGCTGAGAGGAGAATTTTACCATGTATTTATACTTCTTAATTCGTTTATTTTCTCTGACTCACATCTTTTACTTCTACTTTATCTGTCTTATTGGACCACTAGTAAGTGTTGATATCGACTCCTCGTCACTACTTCTCCGGGGTTAGGCTAGATAACGTGTTGATTTACGTACTCATGCTATATTTGCTGTACTTTTTATGCAGGTATATATATGTCTGGTGGTCTTTTGGGCGTGGAGGCGCAGCTATTGCAGGGACTTTGTCGTGAGCTGCATTTCATGTTACGATCTGCAGCCTATAGAGTATCTATTAGAGTTATTTATATTCTCCTGTCTAATTTGTATTCCAGTCAGATATAGTAGTTTATTATATTTCCTAGTTGATGCTCATGCACTTGTGACATCGGGTTTTGGGGGTTCCTATGGGTTGCTCATTATTGTAGTTCGTGTAAATATTATTATTTGTCCTGTAAATTCTATTTCATACTATTTAATTAATAAAAAATATGATTTTAAAGTAATAAAATGAGTAATTAAATTGGTCAATCACTGTTGGCTTGACTGACGGCGGCGTTAGGCGCCATCACGACCTATTGTGGATTTTGGGTCGTGACACCTGATCATTGTAATCTGCAGCCCCCTTTGAAATCTGAAATAAAAAATATAAAGGAGGTAGCTGAAAATGAAAAAGTAAATTTTGGTTCTTATAAAGGAAAAGAAGTTGCAAGAGGACAAGTAGCACAGTTTGGAGAAAGTGCACCTGTAGTTGAAGAACCATTTGGTAGAGGAAAAAGAATTCGTAATGCCAGTTGGCAGTTAAAATCTCCATATAAGGGTACAAGTAAAGGTAATAATTGGAGTTCAAAATATATTCGTAGATGTTGTTGGCATCATCGGAAAGTAATCAGAAGGGTGGAGGAAAATTTGAAACATATTTAAAAGAAAACAAGAGAAAAGGTCATCTTCCAAAGTGAGTTTTGCTATTTGTGTATTGTATTTTTATATGATTTAGATGTTTTTAATAATTCTTTTATTATTAGGTTTTTCATCTTTTGTCACGACCCAATTTGTCTATAGGTCGTGATGGGGCCCAATGTCGCCACTAGGTAAGCCAACGGTGAACTAGCCATGTATTTATTCTTTTAACATTTTTTTAAGAAATAGTTGATTTTAATTATCAGATAAGTAAGAGGTGAGACATTTAGTAAAATGAAATGTAAAAAATTACAAGACCAAGTGTGGTGAAATAAATACTCAAAATCATCAAGTGGCTACTAGCAAAATTCCAAGACCCGGTGTCACAAGTGTATGAGCTACTAGTAGAATATACAAAACACTAAACTACTGTCTGAATGGAGTAGACAGAAAATAAAAGCAAAAGAGAGACTCCAGGTACTGCAGGATGGACTCGGAAAGCAGCTCATCACTAAGTCTCGAAGTATCAGGGGTGTGGCCCGGGACAACTACCAAATGCACCTGCCTCAGAACTTGCACGATTAGTGTAGAAGTGCAGCGTGAGTACGTAAGCAACATGTACCCAGTAAGTATCTAGTCTAACCTCGAAGAAGTAGTGACGAGGGGTCAACATCGACACTTACGATGGGCTAATAATAAAATGCAGGAACTTTAAATAAGTATGGCTCATATAAATAATAAATACAACTCAGTAACAAACAGTGAATAATAATTCTTTCACTAATAATAAATTCCAAGCCAATTTCTGTTGTTAAATAATTATAACCACTCAAGCCATGAAATAATATCAAGTATTATCACGCACGATTTATGCCGAGGTCATACGGCCCGATCCAAAAGTATATTGTGTGCACTATCGAGGGTCGAACGGCACAAACCATAGACGCATCTATCAACCTGTTGAGGTGAACGGCCCGCCCCCATGAGAGTAGACGAATTTGCCTCGCTCGCGGAAATGCTTGCGATGCGAGTGAATATGGATTTATCAGAGTTACAATAAAATTCTTCAATTCTTCCCAAACATAAGAAATCCAAACTGGAGACTTTAAATCTTAAAATCCTTAATCTCATCTCTATTTAAGACAATTAATACGCATAATCAACATAACAATGCAAATAGAGCATGATGTAAATCTAAGACTCCCCGGACATCACATGGAATTTAGCTACGCATGGACTCTTGTCACCTAGTGCGTACGTAGCTCCCCACACAATTAATCCACAACAAATACACCTAAGGGGATGAGATGCCCTCTTACAAGGTTAGGTAAGAGACTTACCTCGTTCTCAAGCTCATTTCCAATCCCCAAATATGCTTTAAATCCTCAACTCAATGCCAAATGACCCGAAACTAGTCAAATGTTATATAAATTAATCAATACATGTTCAAGTTCGCAATTTAACTATTAGAGTAATTACCCAATCCAAATTGGAGTATTCCTAAAATTCACCCCCGGGCCCACATGTCCGGATTCTGGAATTTTCAAAGATAATTGTTACCCATAACCTCACGAACTCAAATATATAATTTTTACCCAATTCCATAACCATTTTCGTGGTTAAATTTCATTTTTATCAAAACCTAGATTTTTCATCTAAACCTAAATTTTTTACAATGTTACATGTTAAAATCTACCCATAATCTATGTATTAAACTCATATTATATAGAAATCACTTACCTCAAAGTTCTAGGTGAAAATCCCTCTTCAAAGAGCTCTATATTCGACCAACAAGTGAGAGAATTGAAGAAATGAGCCCAACTCTCAACTTAAATGCAACCCTTCTGCCAAGCGATTTTTCCGCTTCTGTGGTTCATTGACTGCATTTTCGGCTCCGCATCCGCGGAAGGTTCATCGCAGATGCGGTTGTCCCTCCGCTGGCCAAAATCTGCATCTACGAGCCGCACCTGCGACCATTCCCGCTTCTAGGTCGCGTATCTGCGCCCACCATGTACGCATCTGTAGACTCAGCCCAAGCAGCCCAAATGTGCACTTGCGGCCAACGAGCCGCTTTTGCGGTGCCGCACCTGCGGCCAACCATTCGCATGTGCGATCGCACCAGAAGCCCTGCTGCTTCAGCAGCTTCTCCAAGTCCAAACTTGGTCCGCACATCGTCCGATTAACACCGGGGGCCTCGCCCGAACACACCAACAAGCTTGTAACATAAAACGGACTTGCTCGCACCCTCGAAACATGGAAAACAATATTAAAAGTAAGGATCACAATCCAAAACCAATAGGATTAACTTATGAATTTCAAATTCTTCCAACTTGCTCCGAGCGTGCCGAATCATACTTAAACTACTCGGAATGACACCAAATTTTGCATGCAAATCTTAAATCATTACGGAACTATTTTCGGGCTCGGAATCCCAAATAGACCTCGATAGCACCAAAACCTACTCCAAACCAAATTTAAATAACTTTTAAAAATAAGCCAACTTTCAACTTTAGGCATCAAATGCTTCTAGATCATCCAAAACCTGATCCGAACACACGCTCAAGTTCAAAATTATCATATGAACCGAATGGGACCTTCGAATCCTGATTCTGAGGTCATTTACTATGAATGTTGACCAAAGTCAAACTTACTCCTTTTAAGACAATATTAAGGAAATAAGTGTTCCGATTTCAAACCGAACCCTTTCAAATCCCGAACTAACTATCCCCGCAAGTCATAAAACAGTAAAAGCACATAGGGGGAGTCTTATTTAAGGAAATGGGGATCTAGAAGGCAAAACGACCGCTTGGGTCGTTACATCATTGTTCTGTCTTTGTTTTTTAGGGGAGTGAAAGATATTTACAAAGTAGAACCTTTACTACAAGCAAAGCCATATGAACTTTACAATGAGAGAATAAAGTTGAGAATGTTCTTTAAAATAGATTGTAGTTGATAAATATTGCTTTCATGATGCGGTATGTGTATCTCTTTTACATTGTGAATTCAGGTTTTTCTTTTGTATCGTATTTGACATAGATTTAGTTATGTTTTTTATTCAGCACATAGATGTTTTATTGTATTATCTGAGGAAGAAGTATATATATCATATCAATGAGTATCCATTTGCTTCGACGACAACTGATGTGGGTTTTGATGACACTTTGGATCTAGCATATGCGAATTGGACTAGTAAAGTAGAGGTGTAACGACCCGACTAGTCATTTTGAGCTCTAGCACATCGTTCGGCTGTTTGAGGCCTTGGGTAGCTTCACTTAATGTTCTATGACTTATACGTGTGGCCGGAATTAAATTTTGGGAAGTTCAGAGTTGATTTGGAAAGAAAATTCTAATTTCGGAAGCTTTAAGTTGGAAGAATTGACTAACGTCTAACTTTTGAATAAATGATCTCAGAATCAGGATTTGAAGGTTCTAATAGGTTCGTATGATGATTTTGGACTTGGGCGTATGTTCGGGTTGAGTATCGGGTGGTACGGGAGCATTTCGATGCCTATTATGGAAGGTTGGCATTTTGGAAGTTTAAGAAATTCTTAAGTTTGATTCAAAGTGGACTTTGGTGTTATCGATGTCAGTTTGAGGTTCTGAGTCGTGGAATAGGTTCGTATCGTGATTTATAACTTGTACGTAAAGTTTGGCATCATTTCGGAATGTTTTGGTATGGTTCGGACGCGTTCGTCGAAGTTTGAAAGTTTAAAGAAGGATTTAAATCATCGATTCTTGATTTTGATGTGGTCGGTATGATTTGAGACCCCAAGTAGGTCCGTGTTATATTATGAAACTTGCTGCTAAGTTTAGACGGGGTCCCGGGGCCCTCGGGTGTGTTCCGCACGAGTCGTGGATCAATTTGGAGCTTTGTTGTATTGCTAAAGGGCCTGAGTTCTGGTGCAATTGTACCTGCGCAAAATGGGCTGTAGGTGCGACGCCGCAAAAGCGGCCAAGCAAGTGCAGGAGCGGATACTGGCTGGGTAGCACTGGTCCGTAGATGCGGTCTTTTTGCCGCAGAAGCGGGACCGCACCTATGGAGTGGGGCACCGCAGAAGCGGAGGTTGGCAAAAGGCCTGGGACGCAGAAGCGGGCATAAACGCGCAGGTGCGCGAGCGTAGAAGCGCTTGAGGTCCGCAGAAGTGGGAAGCGCAGATGCGAGGACTGTTAAGTTGAGTTGGAGCCGCACCTGCAATGGATTTTCCGCAGGTGCGGAGTCGCAGAAGTGGCTATTGGACTGCAGGTGCGAAGGTCGGGCTGGGCAGTGTGTTTTTTTAAAACGGGGGTTTGGCTCAATTCCACTTTGTTTCGTCCATGGGAGCAGTGGGAAGCGCAGATGCGCTATTTGGGGCACAGATGCGAGGACTGTTAAGTTGAGTTGGAGCCGCACCTGCAATGGATTTTCCGCAGGTGCGGAGTCGCAGAAGCGGCTATTGGACCGTAGGTGCGAAGGTCGGGCTGGGCAGTGTGTTTCTTTAAAACGAGGGTTTGGCTCAATTCCACTTTGTTTCGTCCATGGGGCCGATTTTGGAGCAATTTTGGAGTGCAATCTTCATCATCTATTATGGGGTAAGTGATTTCTTCACATTGTGAGTTAAATACATGGTTTATATATGGATTTAAGCATGAGAATTTGTAGAAATTAGGGATTTTGGTGGAAAAACCTAGAAATTGGTATTTTTGGATTTTGACCGCGATTTTGGAAATGGAATTAGGAATAAATTACATATCTGAGTTCGTGGTATTATGGGTAAGGTTTATCTTCAAATATTTTCGGAGTCCGAGCACGTGGGCCTGAGGGTTGACTTTATCGACTTTTCGATCGGAGTTGGAAATTGTTTAAATTAATTAATTATGGATAAAAGAGTATATTTTGATTGAGTTGCACATTGTTTGACTAGTTCCGGATTGTTTGGCTTGAATAAGAGTTAGAGAGGCGTTGGAGCCTATTTTGAACTTCGGAGCGAGGTAAGTCTCCTATCTAACCTTATGAGGGGAAAACTACCCGCTAGGTGATAGTTATTATTATGTGCAACTAGTTGTGGGTACTACGAACGCACGAGGTGACGAGAGTCTGTACGTAGCTAAAGCATGATTATGTCTGGGTAGACTTAGGACTTTATCATGTAATAATTGAATTATTTTAACTCGGTCTGCTGGCTAAATTAATTAAAGTTATAACTGAATTTGATTTAGTAATAAATATATGTATATTAGGCCGAGCCTTAACACTTTGAGTTGTGGGCGAGTTATTTGAGAAATGGTAAAGATTATATTCATCTTGTGCTCATGTAGTGTATTGCAAACACGTGTTTCGTAATTCGGTAACTTCCTTCCTGTAATGACTCACTTTATTTCCCCGAATTTATTTCATTTATTATATTATGTGAAATCAAGTCGAGTTAAATCTACTCGAAGTAATTGAAAGGACGTGAGACAAATGGTCTCATTTGTGAGAGTCTAAGTCGCCAAAGTCAACCACGAGATTGACTTTTGAGTTAGAAGGCTCGGATTTGAAATCCGACGACTCGACTAGCTTCGGGAGGGAATATATGACTTAGACGAACGATCGGAATAAATTTGATAGACCTCGAACAACACTAGATTTGAATCGAGGGAATTCGGATTTCCGATTGATAGGTCGAATTTTGATCCGGAAGTCGGAATGAAATTCCGAAAGTTGCTGTAGGTTCCTTATGTAATTTTGGACTTGCGTGCAAAATTTCAGACCATTCGGACTTCGTTTGGTCGAGTTCGGATCGAAGGATCGAATTGAGGACCCTTAGAGTTCATTGAATTGCTTTTAATGCAAATTCTATAAAACGATGTTCGTTGTAGTGTTCCAATGATTGGAACAAGTTTGAATGAGGTTATAGAACATGTGTGCATGTTCGGATGAAGTCCCGAGGGTCTCGGGTGAATTTTGGATCATTAACAGGACTTAGTCTGTCGTTTCATGAAGCGACAAACATCACGCTTCTGGTATAATTAAAATTGAATAGGTAAATTAACTCCAAATTCAGTTTTATTTGAAGCATTAGATTCGTATCGAAATTTCAGAGCCGTAGCAAAAAGAATCTTCTAAATCGGACTCCGTATGAGAAAGTTATACCTATTTTCGTAACGAGAAAGAAGCTGCCGAAACAGCTTCGCGAACCGCGAAACAGCTTCGCAAAACAGCTTCGCGAACCGCGAAATTGACCTGGAGGTCGCGAAATTGGGCAGAAACTTGGGTTTCCTTTCTGCTGACTTCGCGATGGATTTGCTGACCGCGAAATAGCTTCGCGAAACGCGAAATCTGACCTGGAGGTCGCGAACACGGACAGAAACTTGGGTTTCCTTTCGCTGATTTCGCGATGGGAAGTGCGAATCGCGAAAGGATTTCGCGAAACGCGAAATCCCTCTAAGGGGTCGCGAATTTGCTGTTTCTTCAGCATTTTGGCCAACTTTTTAGCTACTATAATTACAAAGCTAGGGTTCATTTGGGGCATATCAGCAACATAAAACTCGATACCCACTGAGCAAAACCCTTGCCAACACAAAGAATCTTCAGGAATCAACCCTCAAACTCACATGCAATCACGATTTAGTGATAAATCTTGCAAGAAAAGAGGGTTGCACTAGCTTAGAACGTTTGGAGGCTTTGAGAAGAAGATTGAAAGCTAAGTGGAAACAAATAGAGAGGGAAACTTACGGAAGTCATCGGGTAAGTGTTTATTACCCTAAAATCCCTCTTATATTCATGTTTCCCGTACTTAACCCCATTCTAAACCCACGAAATTGGGGAAAGGAAGAACCTAGGGTTCTTCCCTATTTCTAAAATTATGAAATTGGGGGTTAGAGTCAATCCCATGTTGGATTTTGACGAAATTAAGATGTATAGACCCACATTGTAATGGGTAATTACATTTTATGAATATCGAACGATTTCGATACATGGGCCCCACTATTGACCAAGAGTCAATTTTCGGGAATTTGCCCATAAGACGTATAAATTCAAATGGAAATCAATTTCCATTGCTATTATTGAATACGATATATTGTTGTGAATAGATTTGGAGTCTTTGGACGCGAGGTGTCAAGGCTAAGGTTTATTGAAAACCTTAAATCGTTGCCGAGCAAGGTAAGTGTTTGTCTTAACCTTAGCTTGAGGGAATAGGAGCTACGTGCTATATGCTTAATTGCTCTTATGTGACAGTATTGTATAGGTAAGGTGACGAGTA
>MCJB01049269.1:16998-30989 GCA_002018475.1 Nicotiana obtusifolia
TCATAAGTGTTGTGCTTAATTGGAGAATGTCATTTGAGAATAATGGCAATGCTTATTGAGCTTTAAATAGCAAAGCCTCATTGAGTATTTAGTTTTGATTTGCTTGAGGACAAGAAAAAACATTAAGTTAGGGGTGTTGATGAGTTGTTATTTTACCATTTATTTTAGTCTCTTTTGCTTTAGTTTTTGTATCCTTTTATTACAATATGAGGTAATTTATGGTGAGCATTGCTATATTTTCAGGAACAATGAGTCATGAAGAGAATTGAAATCAGTTGAAGTGAAATTGAGCAAAAAGAGTTGAAGAAGTGAAACTACATCCACCAAAATCGCATATGCACAAAATGGTCCCCATCTGCGGTCTCGCATATGCGATAAATGGTACACATACGCAGAAGAAGAGCTGTGAGGCAAAGACCGCATATGGGGTCTCGCATCTCTGAGTAACGTCCTGCATCTATGGAAGACGAGCTATGGGGCAGAAATCGCATATGCGAACGATGCACCGCTTTTGCGGTATTGCTTCTGCGCTGGAAGTTTGCATTTGTAGAATTGCTTCTGCGTTGATATGTCTGCTTCCGTGGAGTAGCCAATGTTGCACAAGATTTGTATATGTGAGTGATTGTCCGCATCTGCGGTGATTTTTCTACAGGCACGATTAATGGGCTTCAAACCTGGGCAGATTTGCCATTTCACATTTTCTCTATCCCAAACCCACAAATACACGACCAAGCCCATTTGAAGACTTTGGTTGAGAATTTCTTACCTATTTTACGCTTTTGAAAATTTAAGTGTGTAGTATTTATTATAACATTTGAATCTTGTTTATGAAAATATTCTTTGTAAAAGTTTGGATTAAATATCTTGTTTTGATTATATATTGAATGATTTTTGTTAATTATGAATTTAGTTAATTGTTTCTTTAATTATTCTTGTTCTTTAATGTTTTCATGGGGATTAGCTAACCCTAGGAGCCCATTAACTTCAAATTAATATTGGAAAAGGTAATTTGGGATTGGAAAAGATTAATTAACAAGAACTTGAGCTGTTTTACCCTCATTTTATGGATTATACCCAGGGATAAGATTGAACTACTTGTAGCCATATTTGGGTGCACTTAATCTCTTAATTGTTTTAGGGATAATTCAATTAGGAAGTCTTCTTAGTCGTCTGTCACAACCCCAAATTTTCCTCCGTAGGATGTTGTGATGGCACCGAGTCTCTAAGACTAGGTAAGTCTAACATTTATGTGGAACATAACAGAAATAACGAATAAACTCTCAACTACTCAACAACTATTATAATGAAACACCGCAACTCAACATATACAAATTTCCCCAAAATCTAGCGATAATAATTCGCAAGCTCTACGAAAAAGTACGTCTCGTCCCTATACAACACTATATCCATAAATGGAAGGAAAACAAGATAAACTGGATAGATGGTGACTCCGAGGCCTGCGGACGGCGGCAGACATACCTTGAAGTCTTCGAATTGGACTCGTCTCACTAGTGCCTGGACTGGTAGGTGGTACATGGATCTGCACAAAAACATGCAGAAGCGTAGCATGAGTACGCTAACCTTGGTAGAGTAGTGACGATGTAAGGTTAAGACCCTACTAGAATAAATAAGAAAAAGAGTGAGTAACTTAATGGTGCAACAATAATAACAATGGAAATGAAACAAGTAAGAAATATATCAAAAATTACTACACAGAACTACGGCAAATAATGCATCATGGAAGAAAACAAGAAACGTTATGTCAAGGAAACAAAACAACCAGAGACAAGTGAAGTTAAAGAGAAGTACCAACAAGAGTCACTACCGAGGTGCCACCTCGTAGTCTAAAATCACAACAATGGGCCAGAATCTTTCCTTGTATCACCGCGAGTGCCTTGCATTTAGTTTTGAAAATCATTTTTCCCGAAATAGCTTCCCATGTTTTAGCCCACCTTATCACACTGCGTGACTTCTAGTAGTTCCCCTACTAGCAACTTGTATCAAACCCACCTTTTCTCACGGCATGCGTTTCAACCCCAAAACCTTATACCACCGCATGTGTATTAATATCACAACGTATCACAATTCGCACATCAAGTGCCCGATATCACAACTTTCCAAGAAACCAACAACAAGAGTGTTTTCACAACAAGTAGCCCATGGCTCAACCACAATATGCACAAACGTATCAACAATACCAACCGAAAGTGAGAAACTCAAAAAGAATAGTATTTCACAACTTTACAACTTTACATCAATGTAAATCACAGCCTTTGTAATTTAATACCAATTTTAACGACAAGATATTCCGAAAATAACAACTCCAAGTAAAGAACTCAATGGTTAAATAATAAATAAGGAATAGAGGAAACCATACTTCAACTAAACATGTAAAGGAAATTAACAAATAAGAGATAAGACAAGTAAAGCATGTGAAGATAGACTAATGATGATGGATATAACATGTTAAGGTAGCTGAATTAAGGTATGAAAGGAATCTACATAGCTAAATTCGGTGCATTTCCACATTTAGCCCGTGTAAACACTCATCACCTTAAGTTCTGAGGTGTGGCCATGACTTAAGTTCTGAGAATGCACATCTGCGGACAACCAAGCGCACTTGTGCTAACGCTTTTGCGACTTATGGCTCGCTTCTGCGAGCCCGCATTGATGGAGTTCCGACCGAACCCGGTCCTTCCCCTGCTCTTGCCCCTTCCGCTCTTGCGCTTCCGCTTCTATGGAATATGGACCGCACCTATGATTTAAGGTGCGTATGCCAAAATCCATTTCTGCGGCTCGAGCGCCGCTTCTGCGGTGTCGCACCTGTGACCCAAAAGGCGTAGGTGCGATTGCACCAGTCCCAGCAACACTTCAGTAAATACCAACAAGGTCCAAAACACATAACGGACCTACTCGAGGCCAAAAATCAATGAATCGCAACCCAATTCACGCCGACCATGAACTTCCCACTTCCAAAACTAAGGCCGAACCGTACCAAATCAACTCTGATTGACCTCAAATTTTGCACACAAGTCATAAATGACATGACAGAACTATTCCATCTTCCAGAAACAAAATCTGGCCCCGATATCGATAAAACTAATTCTCGGTCAAACATTCCAACCTTCCAAACCTTCAACTTTCAAACTTTCGCCAATTCGTGCCGAAATGACCTACGAACCTCTTAAACTACATCTGGTCACGCTCCGAAGTCCAAAGTCACCATACGGAGATATTGGAACCGTCAAAACCCCATTTCTGAGTCATTTCAAAAAAGTCAAACTATGGCAAACTCTTTCAACTTAAAGCTCCAACTTAGGGACTATATGTCACATTTCACTCTAAAACTCACCCGAAACCAAAACCAAACGTCCCCGGAAAGTCACATAAGCATAATACAACATAGAAGAGGCAATGAATAGGGATCAGGGCTAAAATACTCAAAATGACCGGCCAGGTGGTTACATCTTCGGAAGAAGCTAATATAGAATTATTATTTGAGACTAATTAATATAAACTCACTCATATTTTTATAATCGTGAAGTACATTGGATCATTACTCGAGTGTAATTTTCCTTATATCCATGCATGTAGCCATTGATAATTACCTGCTTTCTAGGTTAGTTTATATTTTTGGCGTTTAGACAGAAATATTTTCTCAAAAATACCTCTTAGTGTTTGGATTAGCATAATAAGCGATAATTCTCTTACTTGCCTAAACGCCTGCATATTGTTCTCTGTGGTATTCAACCCCGACTCATAGTTGGGTATATTATAGTGCGTGTGACTGTGTCTGCATACTCTTTGAGGAGTGGATTTGGACGTCATCAGCACTCAAAGAATCACGAGATATATCCAAATATGGAGCAAAGTAAGATGACACATAACAAGTGGAACCAAGATCAAATAAAATTGATGCATCCCTATGACAGATCGGAACAGTACATGTGATCATAACATCCGATGCAACAAACTCAGTCCTGTTGATACCCAATTTTGCCCTCGTATTTTATGAAATATTCCATCAACTTTCAAAATATTATTTTTGAATTATTACCCAATTTACAAGAGTCATATAAGTATTGTGTATAATTTATTACGATTTTTTAAATCTTTAAAAATGATTTTCTCGCATCTAATTTGTTTAAATATTTATTATTTATCTCTCTAAATCATTTTAGGGTGATTTAATTGTCACGGCCCGATCTGGGGGAGCGCGATCATCGCTCAACCGAGATAACCTGGTCAAGCAAGCCTGCTAGACACTTTCCAACCGACCTTGCCAATGAATAGAGGGAGATGTACTCCATTAATTAACATTGAAAGCAGCTTAATTCATAATTTCAAAAATATATTACCCATTCACAGTTTAAAGTGGAACATATGTTACAATCCCATACTATGTTTATGGAGCCTCTAATTATAATAGACGAGTAGTATGGAAGTGCCAGCAACAAGGCCCGGCTATACCTCAAAACATAAAGTACAACATCAAGTGACATCAGGTCCGGAATAGAGTAGGGCTCACCTAAACCTGCTGAGTAGGGATTAACTGCTAACGAGATCCAAAGATGCCCTCTAATTAGCCACCTGCATCCATTGAAAATGTAGTGCTCCCAGCTAAAGGGACGTTAATACATATGGAATAGTACTAGTATGTAAAGCTAAATGTCCTCTTTCAAAATAGAACCAATATAAGAAAGGAAAACCATGGAAATCCAGCAAGCAACAATCAATGATATCCAAATGCCAAGATAAAACGTAACAGTTTTCAAAATACGAACATAATACTGTGAGGATGATAATCAAAATATGAAGATACTATTATTTTTGGTTGGGAGATCTTTAGCATCGATATACCACCATGAATTTAGCACGGAGTTCGATCACGGCCCGATCAGCTAAGCCATCTCACAAGAGACATCAAATCACAATACCACAGTACTTTTAGCACGGAGTTCGATCTCAGCCCGATCGGCTAAGCCGTCTCAGCGGATACATCCAATCACAATCATAACAATATCTACACAAAGCGGCCCTGCCACCTCACCCCAATGTGTGTCGTGTAATCACAATCACAACACCATCATGTGCGCGGCATGGCATCTGATCTCAGCCTGATTGGCTACGCTTTCTCACCACAATGCCGTATAGGTCGACATCACATTCTTCTAGCAATCATCTCATCCCAAGTAAGGGGAATAATCTCATCACATCAATCTCATCCCAAATAAGGGGAATAATCACAATGCACTCCTACACCGGCACGTATAATTTCGGGGTTATGTTATTTCAACCTACCCTTCTTTGGTGTCTAGCGATACTCCCAAAAACATTTTTGATTTTCATACAAGGGAAATAGAACTACAATTGCACTAACTCATAAACTTTCACACTATTTATGGCCTTATTGGTACTTTCAACCACTTACAACATCATTATTTCATTGGCTCTCTCGGCCATACATATGATTCTTCATTCATGGCACAATGGCCGTATTTCATATTCCACACTTTCATTTCTTTCCTTTCATGGATCATCATCATAACTATCAACAAATATAATATTCCGGAAATCACAACTTTAGTTCATTAGTAATGAAGACTTTAAACCCAATGGATTTCTTTCCAAGAAATAGAGTAAAATGATTGGCAATCGAAGCACAAGTTAAAATCATAAACGAGTAATATATCATTTATTCTTGAAATACTTTTCCCCAAAAGGGAAATACACAATTTCAACTCATGAATATATAAGAGCTCAAAAAATATTGGAAATACTTACAAAGCATAGCATTAGTTAAAACAGCCACATTAGGCATGACTTGAGTACGTAAGCTTTTAGGTAAATCTATTTTCGAAGTCAATTTGGAACAGGTGAATCAGGGCTCATTTCATAACTTTCCTCACATTATTTAATTTCCTTGGCACCATTGGCCACATGTATAGCTGTCATGATTGGCACGGTGGCCATGCTTTACATCTCCAACCCACTTGGTTCACTTTCAAGCATCGTTATAGATTATCGACAACAAGGCATTTCAAATCAAGACTTTTTGTACACATATGAGCAATGAGATTTTTAGACGCATGGAATATTCTTTCCAAGTTAGGCATAATGTACGTTCATTTGAAACACGACTCAAAGCCATAACATTTTAAAACACATATCATTCTTGAACACATTCCCGAAGGATAACATAATGTAATAGGAACATTCGGAACACATTTTGAATACATAATTCTCGACACTTTGCTTACTCGGGATAATCGAATTTATTAGGATAAACTCGGAATATGGGAATAAGGAACTTGAGCCAACCATACTTGAAACTTACGGGAACATCATGGAATTCAATACGAAGAGAGTAGTTTAGCCAACATACCTTGTTTGAGCTTTCTTTAAGGTGGTCTTATCCCTCTCTCTCTAAGATATCCTCACTTCTCTCTAACAATATCATATTTTACCTTGTAAAATGACCCCATAAGGCCTTATATAAAAATAGGGTCGGATAAGAAAATTTTCAAAAATGACCCCCGAAGTCAATTATGTGGTGCAATTATGTGGTAGCAAAATCAATATGTGTCTAGAAGAATAGATATGTGGGCTGCGGAATCGATTATGTAGCATGCAGAATGGATATGTGGGCAGCAAAATTTTTATATGGCCAGCAGAATTATTTTTCAAAATTTTCCCATTTTCTGTTCCACTCTTCGATGCTTATGCAGTCCATGGAATAGTTCTGCGGTCGCAAAATTCACCGCAGAATCGCCTTCTTCTGCCAAAAATTCCCATCAACACATTGGTACATTCTTCAACCTAAAAAATTCGTACGGTGGCTCGTAATCTACAATCCTTAAACCCATTAGCTTACCTCGACACCACGAAATCTTAAATTCCTTGGCTAAATTTTATGGGACCTTACATTCTCCCCACTTAGGGTCATTCGTCCTCGAATGAAATGAAGAGTCCGCCCAGCACACCCAACATTACTACGTCTCTTCTTTCACACATATAAAGCTCCCACCTGCTAGAGATTTTGGCAAAGTTTCCCCTATAATTGGGCCTATCCACCTGCCAGAGAAAAAATAAACCACCCTAGCAATACATCCACAACTCGGCAAAGCATCACAATATATATCAACAACACTAATCTCAGCATTATATGTGTTATAGTATCAAAAGTGATATACGGACATGAACTGCATATATTGAAAACATAGCACATAGAAAGTACCTTTCGAACCACAACCATCTGACTGTACAAACAATTGAGAATACTTTCTTTCCATAACACTCTCGGCCTTCGAGGTGACCCCCTCGACTCACAAACTTTGCCATAGCACATTAACAGAGGCAATCTCAACTTCTGGACTTATCTAACAAGGATGACAATTAAGTACCTCTCACAAGCCAATTATCCATTAACTTCACCTTCAATAGTTTCCACTGGAATGATAGAAAAAGGATTTCCAGCAACCTTCTTATACATAGACACATGAAACACCGGGAACAGGGAGGGCAATGATGGAGAAACATCATACATATAGTTTGGCCTATTTCCTTCAAAATTGCATAAGTCCTAATGTGACTAAACATACTTTACTTGTATTAGCAATTCACATAATATCTTCATGGACAAAATCCTGAGAATAACCCGTTCACTTTCTTCAACTCTAAGTCTCTGCTGCGAACACCCCAAAATAAACCTTTGGTGACCTTAATCAATTACCCTAAGATGTGCTAGCATGAATATCACCATAATATTTCCTACCCAATATGTTTGATCACGGGTTGATTCTTCTTCTTTGACATATTTGAACCCTCAACCCCCATAGGTTTACTATAAATAGGAATAACGAGGTTCGAGATGGAGCTGGGATTGTTGAAGGACCCTTCATTATGCTGAGCAGAGATATTTCAGGAGGTTACTACCAATAGCACTGACATGGTTAATCATTGTGATGACATCATTGATTCGACAAATGAGGCATAGAGTTAACTATAACTAGTATACATTGATAATGTGGTAACCATGTACATGATTCTGAGATGTAAAAGAAAAGAGTCGTTTTAGACATATGATGTATGGGAGGCATGATCGGGAGAATAAAGAAATTAGCATCGGTTATTCATAGAAGATTATGAGTTATGAAAGGGACAGTAGCAATTGTTTCATTCCATATGTGCCTTGTTCAGCAATAGTAAGCCTCAAGGAGAAATAGCCAAGCACGCGACACCCATCGCCTCTTAGAGTGTATGGAAAATCAGTTTAATGCGAAAAGAGAATATTCTGGCACCCATAATGTGATATGGGTTTCAAAATGGATGAAGTTGTGTTACGGTCTTAACATTAATTGACACTCAGAATTTTTTCCACAAGCCCATGAGGTTGAAATAAAAGAAGTTGAACACTTGTAAGATTATTATCAGTCTAACTGCTTAACCCTTACCAATAGTTGATCCTATATGAGTGGTCTAGAGATACGACAAACTTGCCTTTCAAATCAATATGCTCATGATATGTGTCAGAATCTGAAACATCCATTAAAGTGGAGAAGAAAAAGTTCGCGATAATGCTACTTAACTTTCAACCACACACGAGTGAACCATGCAGCTAGGACATCTTAATATTGGGATAAAATCAAGTATTGGTTAGAGAGAATGAACACTTTTCTATGATCTAGACATTTTTTGCCATAATAACACTCAACTTGCAACACCAGCCCACTTCATGGTCAACTACAATACTAGGAATAAAGTGAGCTACTTGCTGCAAAATGATCTAAGCGGACATGAAAGGCGTATTGATATGGGTGGAAAAAAAGATCTTCCTATGATGAATTCATGAGGATCCCAAGTTTTAGAGGAACTTTATGCGGACAAGTGACCCCTTTCAATCGACATGTACACCTAAGATAGGTGCTGAGATGTGCTCTCATGTTACTAGATAGTGAAAAGGTTTCATGACAATATTCCCAATGAATTAAAGTGACTGTTCAAACCATACGAGCCACATACACCGGAGAGAGAAAAGTGGCTCAAGAAGGATCTTAGCACTAGGCTGCTTTACATTGGATTTGATACCAGATAGGTAAAATTTATGACGGTGCATGCATAAGCACAAGTGAGGAGATGTTATCCATTTGAATCAAAAGGCTCTACTAGAAATTCATCAGGTATAGTCCCTTGTGGAGAATATTAGGGAAGCAAGTGAGAAGTATTAGCCTAGGGTTATAACTCAATTCAAAGAAATCATTATAGAACACAATTTCTCAAGAGATTGTACGTAAGAGATTGTACGTAAGAGAATTGTGATAAAGAGGCTTCATGAATTAGGCGTCTCATTCAAAGAGAAAGTACATGAAATGTTTTGTGAATCAGCGTCTTGGTAAGACCATATTTACGTAGGCTCTTCAATATGGGTGTACATATACAAAAAGGAAAATTTTTGTTATGTTCATAATGATATAGCAAGGAGTGACTTACTTGGTAATTTTAGGTTGACAGGGCAGTACCTTAATTGATGCCCCTCGACTCTACATCCATAACATATATTGGTACCATAGTGACATACCCCCGAATAATATCTCCTACACTTTTCGCAACGAGGATGAGGTCCACTAAACTGAGTCGACCCACTGACCTGATGGTTATCCCTTTTGTATATGTCATAAGCATCCCTCTTATCCTTCCTATAGGGCTTCACGCGCGAGAGTAACAATCTCTGTACTGGTTTGCTATGTGGGCCTTTGGAATTTCCCAAGCCTGCCACCCCTAAGACTCTCCTGAGCATACTTATAGCACGACATCAAATGTTCTTTCCCGCATATCGGGCAGACTGTGATAGGTGTATCTAACCTAGGGCATTTGTTCTTCTTGTAGCGCTTCTTACAAATCAAATGTTCTGGCTTATTGGTATAAACAACCCTCTTTCGTTTCTTAGGTGCTCTCACCATACGATTTGGTGGCGAGGTGACATTAATAGGAACAAAGACACTTTCCCTAGCAACTGGTTCTATCAATCCCTCCCCGATGCCTCGAATGTGTGGGTTACTCATCTAGAAAATGACACATGACGAGGAAATTAGCTTCCTATATTGAGCTCTATCGCACGATCTAGAGTACCAAAGAAGGGTAACATTCCTAAATATCCATGTTCCCTCCTAATTATAGATATGGTCGACAACACACCAATAAGGACACTACAAGACACGGCTCTGAGACATCCTAGGACACTTTAAAACCTTAGGCTCTGATAGCAAGTTTGTCATGCCTCAACCTCGGGGAGCGCGACCGAGGATCAACCGAGATAATCCAGTCAAGCAAGCCTGCTAGATACTTTCTACCCGACCTTGCCCATGAATAGAGGGGATGTGCTCCATTAATTAACATTGAAAGGATTTCATAAACAACGCCAATTTCATTACCATTAGCAGCTTCATTCATAATTTCCAAAATATATTACCCATTCATAATTTGAAGTGGAACATGTGTTACAAATACAACATATCTAGTTTTGACTTTCCCAATACCAACATACCACCCACTCTATGTCTACGGAGCCTCTAAGTACAATAGAAGAGTAGTATGTAAGTGCCAGCAATAAGGCCCCGACTATACCTTAAAACAAAAAGTACAACATCAGGTGACATTAGGCCCAGAATAGAGTAGGGCTTGCCAAAACCTGCTGAATAGTGAGCACTGGTAACGAGATCCAAAGATGCCCTCTGATGAACCACCTGTATCTATTGAAGATGCAGCGCCCCTGGCAAAAGGGACGTTAGTACATATGGAATAGTACAAGTATGTAAAGCTAATGTCCTCTTTCAAAATAGAATGCCAATATAAGAAAGGAAAACCATGGAATCACCACGCAACGATCAATGATATCCAAATGCAAAGTTAAAACGTAACATATTTCAAAATAAGAAGATAATACTTTGAGGATGATAATTAAAAATAGGAAGATAATATTATTTTTGGTTGTGAGATCTTTAGTACCGATATACCACCGTGAATTTGGCACGGAGTCCGATCTCATCCCCATCGTCTAAGCCATTTCACAAGAGACATCAAATCACAATAACACCGTACTTTTAGCACGGAGTCCGATCTTAACCTGATTGGTTAAGCCGTCTCACCAGAGAAATCCAATCACTATCACAAGAATCTCTACACAAAGCGGCCGTACTGCCTCACCCCAATGTGTGCGGGTGGAGGTGTAATCACAATCACAACGCTACCATGTGCGCAGCATGGCGTCCGATCTCAGCCTGATCGGCTAAGCCATCTCACCACAATTCCATGTGGGTCGACATCACACTCCACCAGCAATCACCTAATCCCTAATATGGGGAATAATCTCATCACATCAATCTCGTCAGAAATAAGGGGAATAATCGTGCACTCCTACACCAGCACGTGTAGTTTCGCGGTTAGGTTATTTAGGCGTACTATTCCTCGGTGACTAGCGATACTCCCAAAAACATTTTTACGTTTCATACAAGAGAAATAGAAATAAAATTGCATCTACCTCATAACCTTTCACACCATCTATAGCCTCATTGGTACTTTCAACAACTTACGACATCATTATTTAATTGGCTCTCTTGGCCATACATATGATTCTTCATTCATCGCACAATGGACATATTTCATATTCCTCACTTTCATTTCTTTCCTTTCATGGATCATCATCATAAGTATCAACAAATAGAATACTCCGGAAATCGAAACTTCAGGTTCATTTGTAATGAAGTCTTTAAACACAGTGGATTTCTTTCCAAGAATGAAGTAAAATGATTGGCAATCGAAGCACAAGTTAAATCATAAACGAGTAACACATCATTTATTCTTGAAATAATTTTCCCCAAAAGGGCAATACACAATTTCAACTCATAAATATATATTATCTCAAAACACATTGGAAATACTTATGAAGCATGGCATTTGTTAAAACAACCACATTTGGGCATGACTTGACTATATAATCTTTTAGGTAAATCTATTTTCGAAGTCAATTTGGAACAATTGAATCAAGGCTCTTTTCATAACCTTTCTCACATCATTTCATTTCTTTGGTACCATTGGCCACAAGTATAACTTTCATTATTGGCATGGTGGCCATGCTTTACATCTCCAACCCACTTCTTTCACTTTCAAACATCCTTATAGATTATCAACAATAAGGCATTTCAATTCAATACTTTAGGTACACATGTGAGCAATAGGGGTTATAGACGCATGGAGTATTCTTTCCAAGTTAAGCATAATGGACTTTCATTTGAAACATGACTCAAATCCTTAACATTTTAATACACATATCATTCTAGAACACATCCCCGAATGATAACATAATGTTATAGGAACATTCGGAACACTTTTTGAATATATAATTCACGAGACTTTTCTTACTCAGGACAATCGAATTTATTGGGAACAACTCAGAACATGGGAATAAAGAACTTGAGCCAACCGTACTTGAAACTTACTAGAACATCATGGAATTCAAATCTAAGAGAGTAGTTTAGCCAACTTACCATGTTTGAGCTTTCCTTAAGGTACTCCAATGTCCCAACACCTCTAGCAATATCAATATATAGGAAGTTAGCGAAAATCGGATAATAATTAGAAGGATTCTCATGACATAAGTCTCTTGGGAATTTTGTCAAACACCTGTTATACAAAATTGACTACAAAGCTCTACAAGGGTAATCCTTCCTCCCTCAACCAATTTCAACAAGAAACTACCCAAAATAGTTCAACAACCCCACATACTACTTCCTAATGTCACATGCATGGCCTATCTCTAACCCTACAACATACATAAACCTAAAACTTCTTGCATAAAACGTAGGAGAGTGACTTACCCGAATAGATGATGGTTTAGGGAGTGGCTTCCATGATTCTTGAAGATTTTGGGCAAGATCGGATGCGTGAAATTGCTAGGTCTTCTCCCTCTCTCTCTAAGATACCCTCACTTCTCCCTAAAAATATTAGATTTTACCTTGTAAAATGACCCCATAAGGCTTTATATAAAAATAGGGTCGGATAAAAAAAATTTCAAAAATGACTCCCAAAGTCAATTATGTGGTGCAATTATGTGGTAGCCGAATCGATATGTGGCCAGTAGAATAGATATGTGGGCAGCATAATCGATTATGTGGCTAGCAGAATTTTTATGCGGCCAGCATAATGGTTATGCGGCCAGTAGAATTATTTTTCAAAATTTGCCCATTTTCTGTTCCACTCTGCGATGCTTATGCGGTCTACAGAACAATTTTGTGGTTGCAAAATTGACCGCATAATTGCCTTCTCCAGCCAAAAATTCACATCAGCTCTTCAGTGCATTCTTGAACCCAAAAAGTCCATATTGTAGCTCATTTTCTACAATCCTCAAATACATTAGTCTACCTCGGCACCACGAAACCTTAAATTCCTTGGCGAAATTTTATGGGGCCTTATATTAATCACCCAAATTTATCATTTTATACCCCTATGCATTTTTATAATGCTTCATCTCATAATGTATGTACATTTTCTCTATTTTATCTGTACCGGTTACAATAATCGCCTATATCATATAAATAATTGTGTTTATTATATTATTTATGCTAAAATAGCATTTTATATTTTTATAATGTCGACATATTATTTTCAAGCATTTTTCACAGCATAGATAATATTTTTACCATTTATTAAATGTTTTAATAATTTATCTTTAGTTAAATTTAGGGATTTCAAGAGCAGGCCTAAACAGGCCAATTTTCGGACAATTTCAAGGCCCAAACACCTAGCCCATCTCATCTCACCTCTCAGCAGTCCAAACCAAACGCCCCTTTAACTTAACCCGGTCGTGACCCGCCAACCCGCCCTGCTTCTCCTTCGATCCTGGTCGTTGATCTTAAATTATCGACGGCCCACAATAGCCCTTCTCCTCTCTTTATAATCCCTCGCCCAAATCTTAGAGACCCATTCCCCCCCCCCCC
>MCJB01049269.1:31009-70805 GCA_002018475.1 Nicotiana obtusifolia
TTCCCCCCCCCCCAGCCGTCTCTATATTCTATCTATCCCTCCATTCTCACAGCAAACCCTAAGCGACCATGGAGATTCTCTCTCGTTCCTTCCTTATACGTGTTAATACGCGGATTCTACTTACCATCTCTGCTATTATCACTCAGTTATGGTAACTTTCATTACCATTATACTTATGGCATGTTCGATTCTCATCGATCTGGCTTTGATCCCATGGTTCTGGGTGCGATTGTGGCTCTATACACTTAAGAAGAGAAAAATTCTCTCGGTTATGGTATATCTCCAATGATTATGTCATGATTAGGGCTTGTGAATGATTTGCTCTAAATTCGACTTCAACTAGGATTTGAAATTCTCACTTACTCTGCTATTTTCAAGTATGCGTTTGATATATTCTTTCCTTTTTGTGTTAGCTGATTGTATTTCCTTGTTTGTTCGTCCAATCTTGCTAATATATAAACCCCTTCCTCGGTTTCCCCTAGAAAATTTAACAACTATTATTGCTACCACTACTACTATTCTCTCAACTCTCAGTCTTCTATACTTTCTGCCCTCTTGGTTGTGGCCGGCTGAAAGCCAAGGCCAATGGAATCTTCTCTAGCTACCTCCCTAGTGCGAGCACTGCTCGGGGCTCGTTCTGAGCCCCTATGAACTCTGATGCACTAGGGGTTTGGAATTACTGATGTTGTTCTTACCTTACTTCTTGAATTCGGTGATTCTTCTCTATTTGTTGTTAAAACTGCAAATTGGTAAGTGTCTAAACTCTCGCAATAAAGTTTCCTCCCTATCTGTATTCATGCTTCTGAATATCCTTGTTATGTGGGCTTCTTAAAGCCAATATGATACGGTGCCGACCTTTGCTTTGATTTTCTCTTGTAATTCCTCATCAAAACATGTATCTGTCAGCATGTGTTCAATCAGCGTAGAAGATTTCTTGGCTGTGACACTTTTTCGAAGTTGTTATGTCTATGTATGCTTAATTTCTTACATTGACTGTTTAATACTGTATCTTTTCGTGTCTCAATTTGAATACATTCACTGAAATTCAAGGGAATTACTGTCTGCCAAGAATTTGCTTTAATAAGTCCCTAAATCCTTTATGTAGGCTCTACCATTGTCCTTATCTACATGAACCCTATTGCTATTTCAATTCATTTTGAGAACTTCATTGTGGTGTTTGGTCAATCCTTCACTCTTTAGTATTGCCTAGTCTTTTAGTTGAATCCCAATGCACTTAGTCTTCTATTATTATGCACGGTCGGCTGGCTGAAGTTCTGAAATCTGTCTGCTCTACTTGACCTGAAGTTGACATGTTTTCCTACCATGATATATTTGAACTTGGGAACCTTTGTGTTACACTCATCATGATTAAAATTCTTATTGGCTGTTATAGACTAGGCCTATTTTTTTGTTTACTATGTGTAATTGCTATCCTCTGACTATGACTCTCTCAGACCCTCATGACTTAGATTCATAAATTTAAAGTCCCGTTGGACTAATCTAGATCGCGCCCTACCCTAAATTAAATCAGGAAAGCTTAACATCTGCATCTTGTATGTGTTTGGCATGCTTACCCTGTTAGCTCTAAGTGGCATGTCTCCTCAACTCTCCTAATGTTATGTGTGTCCTTTGCATTCTATCTCCTGCTGAACCTATGTTGTTAGTTTCCCATGTCAAATTTATTGATTCTCCTAGTTCTTCTGTTCTTCGCTTAATGAATCATCTCACTCTTGCTTCTGAAATGCCAATGTGTTTATGTGAATCATGCGAGATGTCCTATAATTTGGTCTCTAAGAGGTATTTCTTCAAGGATGTTTAATTGATTTCCATGTGTGGTGATGCAATATTAAACAAAGAATGCAAGAAACAAGATAAAAGCAAGACACTCAATGATCTACCAAGACTTATAAGTAGGAAGTAGTCTACTTACCTACTTGATGAAGCCAAGGAGGACCTACACTATGTAAACAACCCTCAACACAACTAAAGGACTTGCAAATTGCTTGATCAATGGGACGAATAAGTTCAATGTTGATTGACACCAAATATTGGACAAGTTCACACAATGGGTTTTCGAGAGCACAAAGCTGTCAATTTTTATTATTAATAATAATGGTAAGGTGCTGAAAATAATGTAGTCTTGAGTCTTATATAGGATGAGCCCTTAGCCTAAAACAACTAGGAAAGGAATAACTAACAAAAAGGCCAATAATTTGGCTAAATGTTAAGTGACCACGCAGGGCCAAATAAGTGCCATTGTCTTACTCGAGACTAACTACGCAAAGTAACCAATAAGAGCTAGTTGAGGCGTTCATTGAGTTCTCGGCTTCAACTAGTGCACGGCCCTCCTTCTCCAAGGCTAATCAACGCCTTTCTTGTATTATAAAACATGCTGCCCGCTTCTTCGATCATTACGCAATCATGGATCTTCAACACTATTAAGTTGATATCATGAAGCTCCTTAGCTTGACTCCTCATAAATGGTTTCGGAGGCGCGAACGTAGCTTCATCCTCCCCTTCTTGACAAGATTTCATCTGCAAAATCGAGCCATCATCATCTCTCAAAGTGGTTCTACCTGCAGCACATGTATTTAAGTCAAAAACGTTGAATTTTTTAGAAACACTATGCTCACCAGGCAGGTCTATAACATAGGCGTTGTTATTGATCTTTTGCAGCTCTTGAAATGGACCATCTCCTCGCAGGGCTAGCTTCCCCTTCCTTTGGTTCGGGAACCTATCCTTTCGGAAGTGCACCCAAACCCAATCACCTTTCTTCAAGTCCAGCTTTTCCTCCCTTTATTCTTCCTAGTCGCCACTTTCTCGTAAGCTTCCTCCAAGTTCTTCCTCACCTTAGCATGCAACTCGAGTAAGCGGCTGCCCGGTTTTCACCATCAACACTAATAACTGCATCTCTCGGCAAAGGAGTAAGATCAAGTGGAATCAAGGAATTAAAGCCATAAACACATTCAAATGGAGTTATGCTAGTCATTCTATGAATAACTCTATTATAAGAAAACTCCATAATAGTCAATCTATCAGCCCACATCCCCGCACTTCCTGTTGGTCATAGCTCGAAGAAGAGCTCCCACGGTTCAGTTAACAACCTCAGTCTGACCGTCAGTCTGTGGATGATGAGACATAGAAAAAAAAAGTTTGGTGCCAAGAGCACCCCACAAGCACTTCCAAAAGTGACTCAAAAATTTTGCATCCTTATCACTAATAATAGTACGAGGCACACCATGCATCTTTAACAAATTAGCAATAAAGAATGAAGCAACATGTTGTGCGTCATCATATTTTTTACAAGGAATGAAATGAGCCATCCTAGAGAACCTATCAACAACCACATAAATACTATCATGACCACCCCTAGAAAGAGGCAGCCCCATCACGAAATCCATAGAAACATCTACCCAAGGACTAGTAGGAAGGGGTAAGGGAGTGCACAAACCATGATTACTAGACCTAGACTTAGCCCGTTTGCAGTCTAAAAAAGATCCACAAACACGCTCAAGGTCAATGAAACTGCTCCCCTAATATAGCCAAGGTCTTATCTACCCCCAAAGTGACCTATCAAGCCCCCACAATGTGCCTCATGCACCAGCAACGCGCGCCATGAAGACTCGGGTATACAAACTCTCCCATTCTTAAAAAGGTACCCATCATGCCATTGTTATTTCTCTACACGCTTCCCACTAGCTGTGGCTTTACACACACTCTTAAGCTTAGGGTCATGCATATACGTAGACTTAATACTCTCAAAACCCATCAGCCAAGATGCTAATGTGGTAACCAAAGCAAACTTCCTAGAAAGTGCATCAGCCACTACATTCTCCTTTCTCTTCTTGTAATGAATTATGTAAGGGAAACTCTCAATGAACTCAACCCACTTGGCATGCCTTTTGTTCAGCTTCTCTTGGCCCCTAAGATGTTTGAGTGACTCATGGTCACTCCCAATTACGAACTCTTTAGGCCATAGATAGTGCTGCCAATGAGCTAGAGATCTGACGAGGGCATACAACTCCTTGTCATACATAGAGTAATTCAAGGCAGCCCCCTTCAACTTCTTAATAAAATAGGCAATAGGCTTCCCATCTTGCATGAGAACACCTCCTTTTGTTATACTCATGATTCCAACTAAAATCATGCAATTGTAGTAACAGGGCATAACTAAGCCTACGTTTAAACTCTTGGAAAGCCTTGTCTTGAGGCTCTCCCCACACAAAGGGTTGGTCTTTCTTCACCAACTCAGTAAGTGGTGTTGCTATGGTGCTAAAGTCCCTCATAAAACGTCTGTAGAAACTAGCTAGACCACGGAAACTCCTAACATGTGAAACAGTAGTAGGATTCGGCCAATCTCTAATTGCCTCAACCTTAGATTCATCTACCTCAAAACCATTAGCACTTACTACAAACCCCAGAAAAACAACTCTCTTCACACAAAAGGCACACTTCTTATAATTAAGATAGAGCTTTTCAGCCCTCAATACATTGAGTACTTGCCTTAGGTGATCAACTTGGTCATCTAAACTTCGGCTATAAATCAGAATATCATTAAAATAGATGACCACAAACTTATTAATGAACGGCTTAAGTACATGGTTCATTAGTCGCATAAACGTACTAGGTGCATTGGAGAGACCAAAAGGCATCACCAACCATTCGTACAGACCAAGCTTGGTCTTGAATGCAGTATTCCACTCATCACCCGATTTCATACGGATTTGGTGGTAACCGGACCTAAGATCAATTTTACAGAACACACTTGAACCACTTAACTCATATAGCATATCATCTAATCTAGGGATGGGATGATGATACTTTACCGTTATTTTGTTGACTGCACGACAATCAACACACATTCTTCATGTGCCGTCTTTCTTTGGAACCAAGATCACGGGCACGACGCATGGGCTCAAACTCTCACGAACCACCCCCTTAGCTAACAGCTCGACCACTTGCCATTGCAACTCATTGGTATCTTGCGGGTTGCTTCTGTAGGCTGGTTTGTTAGGGATTTGTAACCCGGGAACAAAGTCTATTTGGTGTTCTATCGCCCTCAATGGAGGCAGTCCACTCGGCATCTTCTCGGGAAGCATGTCCACATATTCTTGCGAAAAATCATCAACAACACTAGGCAAGGGGTGAATGTTAGTAGAAACTTCATCATTATAACTTAAGTAAAAACCCATATGAACTAGGCAAATCAACAATTTAGAACTATCATTACCTCGTAAATATTCACCTGGTTACATCATGGCACAAATATTACCTGGCAGGGCTGATGTGTTGCCAGTGTCTACGGCCTCAGGTTTAGTCCCCATAGGAGACTTAGCTTTAGCCGCCTCATTCAGCTTTTGCATGCGCTTGTAATCATCAGTAACTTGTTTAGGTCTCAAGGGCTTGAGTGTATAATTCTTGCCCTCTAGCTTGGCCGTATAAGTGTTGGCCTTGCCATCATGAAAGAAACACCTATCAAACTTCCAAGGCCTGCCTAATAATAAATGGCAACCCAGCATAGACACTACATCACAAATGAGCTCATCTTGATAAGCTCCCACCATAAACTTAATAAGCACTTGCTTTACTACCTTCAACTTACCACACTCACTCAACCACTACAACCTATAGGGATGGGGATGTTTTAACGAGGGTAGGTTAAGTTGAGTCGCCAGCGTTTGACTCACTACATTAGTGCAACTGCCCGAATCAATTATCATTGAGCACACCTTTCCCTTCACCCTTCATCTAGCATGAAACAAGTTCTCACGCTGCACATCTCCTTCCTCCTTTACACTCATGGTACTCAAGTTCCTACGCACCACTAAGAACATATTCACTCCCTCATCTTACACTACCTCTTTGTCACACTCAACCAAATCAGCCCCCTCATCTCCCCCAATCTCCTCATCACTATCTACCTCGCAAACAGTACCATCATCAAGAATAAGCATGGGCTTTTGCGTAGGACTGTCCTTGGCAAAATGCCCATAGCCTTTACATTTATGACATTGAAAGGAAGATGCACTAGGAGAATTAAGTTGAGTTTTAGAGTTACCTCCGGACCCCTTAGGATCATTTTTAGGCGTCACCTTTTCGGTTGGCCCATTCTCCTCGCGGCTCACACTTTCTCCACCGGTGCTCGGTGTTCTCCACTCCTTGTTTCGACGCATGGGAGTAGAATCAAAACTTCCTCTATAGAGAGCTGCCTTGCCTTCTTTAATCATCTTTTCAGCTTCAATGGCAGCTAGGAGTACATCATGAAGAGCAACAAATGCGTGTAGCCTCAACTGATTGAATATGCCACGATTCAATCCATTCTTGAACCGTATAATAGCCTCATCCTTTTCTTCATCTTCCATGTCAAGTGATAGGTGGGTTTTCTCAAAGTCGTCATAATATTTTTCCACAGATTTCAGCCCTTGTTTCAAGTCATATAACCTCCGGAGTTGCTCTTGTTTGTGTTTTGGGTTGACATACTTACGAGTCATTAGTTGCTTCAATTCTCTCCATGTTATGCATGCGGGTTGATTATATCTAGCTCTCGATCTTTTCTCGGCCTCCCACCAAGTAGAAGCATAGGACTCAAAGGCAACGATGCCATACGTATCCTTCTTTTCCTCGGTCATATCATTGACTTCAAATATTCTCTCAACTTGACGTTTCCAATCTAGAAACCGGTCAGGATCACTAGTTCCCTTAAATGCAGGGATAGTAACGATGACACTGTTCAAGCCAATATCACGGCCATTTTCATGGCGACCACGGGCTGGTTGAAAACCCTCATAATATTCAGCATGTTCATCGAACTCAGGCTCTAAATTCCTTCCACCAAAACCTCCAAGCCCCCCTCTAGGACCATGGTCAAAACCATGTCTTCCCACACGGTCACGGCCCCCATATGGTTGTCTCACCCTCGGGTCTCGCTGCCCTAGATCGTTATCAAAAACCTCCTTAAACTCGAGTGGATCATCCTCACGGGCTGCCCTTATTTCCCCGGGGGGCGCTATATTTCTCCGGGCTGGCATTAATGGTGGTATAATACCCCGGGGAATTCGCAAGGTTCTTACATTGTGAGCACATCTGTCCCTAAACTCTTGTTAACGAGCCATCTCCGCAAATTGTTCAGGTCTTACGGTGGAACCATCACTAGTTCTTTCCATAGTATTTTTTTGAGTACTAGCAGATTTTTCAAAGTTCTCCATTCGGGTGCTAGTTGCCTTTACTTCAGCCAAGAGCTCGGCTAAAGTGATGTTGGCCACGAACTTGTCTCCTTCAGTAGCCATGTACCTGCAAAAGAAACAAGACTAGAGAATGCGTTAAGGTTAGTAAAATACCTCACTCACTCCCTAACTCTTTAATGACACTCGGGTTCACACAATATTTTAGGCAAGATCTCTCAAACTTGTCCTCAAAATGGCTTCCTCTAATCGATCAAGTTCCTCAATGACCTTTCAAACTCACAAGTTCACTAGTTCTCTTCGGGGTGAGTGAATTTATACGACTCTATAGGAGGGCAGCTTTTAAAGTGAGCACAAGAAGCCAAGAATTAACTACAAAAGTGGAAATTCTGAGTTTTAGCACGAAATCCTACAAGCTAACAAATTAGTAATTAGCTTAAGTAGAAAATTTACCTAAGAATTACTAATTAAAAGTAGTGCAATCAAAGAAATAAAGAAATTCTAGAGAAATATTTTGAATTTAAACCCTTGGTAGGCGCCACTAGCTTCTTTTTCTAGAATGGAATAGTTTTTTCCTTTTTATCCTTACTTTCCCTCTGTAATTTGGAGAAACTTTCCCTATCCTTTCATACTTGAGGGCCGAATTCCCTCTCCCCTTTCCCTTAGGATCACCCGCCCCTCTACTCCTAAACCCAAAGGAAAAACAATTCTTTTTTTTGGAATATAATGGGTAAACTTCTCCTTTCTGGAATGAGAGTTGTTTCCCTCTTAAACTAGGCTTAGGGTTTCTTATCCTTCTCCTTCTCCTAGCCGCCTATCCCAAGCTCTTACACCCTCAAAAATTTCAGCAATTCAACTCCAAGATTAAACGTGTAGGTGCTTATGAATTCAAGGTACAAACAGTTCACTATGTGAACTAATTCAAGAACAAGAAGTTGATGTCCAAGAACTTCAAGAATTCATTGCAAAACACGTCAAGAACGGCCTAATACACGTCCACTATGTCAAGGTGATGCTGCCCTATTTGTTTTTAACAATTCAAGTCCTTTATTCTAAGAGCTATCAAGATTTCAACAAAGAACAATGGACAAATCATCTAACAATTCAATACACTTCAAGAATTATTCAAGAAAGCACCATATGCTGAAACTTTTTCAAGAAACAACTCAAGATTCCAACCTAGGGTTTCAAGAACGGCTTTTAACATTTGATCTCCGGGCCTAGGAAGCCACTATCTGAGCCAACATCTATGTGGATCCCCTAAGATCCCCATCAGATACACCGTGGCCGGAACCTAGGGCTGAAGGTAGAACCTTAGGCTCTGATATAAGTTTGTCATGTCCCGACCTCGGGGAGCGCGACCGGCACTCAACAGAGTTACCCTGGTTGAGCAAGCTTGCACAGTGGTGTCTACCCAACTCACCCATGAGTAAAGAGAAGGATACATTCCATTAATTTGACAGTAAGAGATCATGTGAATAACACCAGTTCATTTCCAATAGTTACGTTATTAACAAGTCTCCAGACAGTACATTGTACAATCATAGTTAAAGTGGAATAGATGATACGATTATAATATTTTTAGTATAAACTTACAAAAAATAGATACAACCCACACTATGTTTACGAAGCCTCTAACAGGAAAAAAAGAGTTCTATGACAGTGCCGGCAACAAGGCCCCGGCTATACCCCAAAATGCTATGTACAAAGAATAAGAGATACAGGACCCCAAAATGAAGTGGGGCTCACCACGTCAGCTGAGGAGATGGTGTGCTGCTATCACTGATCAATAACACCTGCGATGGAACCACCTGCATTCATTAAAGATGCAGCGCCCCCAGCAAAGGGACGTTAGTACATATGGAATAGTACTAGTATGTAGAACTAAACATCCTCTCAGTAGAACGAGTAACATTAAATGATGAATAAACATTAAATCAATAAGAGACTCAAAGAGTATCAAGGTGTCAAGTTAGAGGAAAGGTAAATTTCAAGTAAGTTTCAGTAATTTATGTTGGGAGATCTTTAGCACTGATACACTGCCGTGTTTTTGCACGGAGTCCGATCTCAGCCCGACCAGCTAAGCTGTCTTACCACGAGACAAATACTCACAATACCACCATGTGCGCGGCATAGCATCCGATCTCAGCCCGATCGGCTAAGCCGTCTCACCACAATGTCATGTAGGTCGACCTCACATCACATGTCGCTAGCAATAATCTCATCCCATTTAAGGGGAAACATCTCAACACACCTATCTCATCCCATATTAGGGGAAACAATCTCATCACATTAACACGGGGATTTACCCCTCAATCACTCCTACACCGGCACTTGTAGTTTTGGGGTTAGGTTATTCGACCTACCCTTCCTTAGTGGCTCATCAATACTCCTAAAGCATTTATTATCAAAAGGATTTACCACTCATTTCATGTTCTTTTACATGTCATTCATTTTACTAGCACCATTGGCCATAACGCAATATAATTCTTGGCACGTTGACCGCACATCATATCTCATGTTCACTTCTTTCACTTTCAAATATCATCATGGATAATCACCAACAAGGCCTGTCAAATTAAGACTTTAAACACGTATTTGAGCTATTTAGGGTCTTAGGCACATGTGATATTTTACACAATTGACATAATGGCCTTCATTAGAATCATGCTTTTAAATCATAACACAATAGCACGGGCCCCATACTTAAACCACATTCTCAACAGTGACTCAACATAACAAGTGTCACGACCCAAGCCGGAGGGCCGCGACTGGCACCGGACCCTATCCTACGGGCGCCGGCGTACCCTCCATCTAACTTTCCTTATTATCTATAAGGCTTGTCATATGCATATAATCTCGAATAATAATTATAATGATACGTGACATTATACCATGATACGATCATACTTATATACATAATATAGCCAACAAGGCTGCAATGCAGAACCATAAAACAAATTACATACGTTTGCCAACAAGGCAATTCGACTGTACATAAGTCAACCCATCACTTGTCTATGCATAAATTGACACTTGTCTATGAGCCTCTACAAAAACGTACATAATGCAACCTACGTCGGAACAGGGCCCCGACATGCCCATAATGCCTACAACAAAATGCATACCAAGATTGTGGCAAGTCCGAAGGATGGATCTCACCAATATCTGCTGAACTGAGTAGCCTACAGTGGTGGGGAAGCCTCGTCTATCTGTCTGCCTGGACCTGCAGCACGACATGCAGCGTCCACAAATAAAAGACGTCAGTACGGATAATGTACTGAGTATGTAAAACAGGAAACATAATGTAAGAACAATAATAAGCATCAGGATAAGAGACATACAACCTGTACCATCTGAATGCCTCTGAGGGAGACTAACCATGTCATGCCTGACATGCATATGCATATACATATATTTATATCCTTTTGAAAACCATCATATACATATATACGCCTCTGTGGGCCTCATCATCATCTCATACATATGCCTCTGTGGGCCTCCTCATTATCATACCCAACTGATCAGTGGTTGCACAATAGGTGCCATACCTGGCCGACTATAGCGCGGCTAAGTAGAGTAAAACATATACATATGTATAGTTGCACAATAGGTGCCATACCCGGCCGACTATAGCGCGGCTCGGTAGAGTGAAATAGATAATGCATGCTGGACTCATAAGAGTCATACTACCATGGGGAAATAATAACATATCAATCCTCCCATAAGAGGGGAAACAATATACGTACTGCTACCTTCTAAGAGTAGAGTATCTTTGGGGTTCGTTCATTGCATTGTGTACAGTCAGAGTCATGCAAAAGAAGGAAAAGGATAGTCTCACATACCTTGCAATACTTTCCAATCTCAAGCTATGAAACTTCCACGACTTCTTAGTCTACAATAAGAGAAAGGACACTACCGTTATCGTTTAGGCGTCGCAACTATTATGTATCGACTGTAACCTATTTTGCAATAAAACGGACAGCACCTCCCCTATATATATGACTTCACACAAGTCAAAACGGCCACCAAACAGCCAAACAACATCAATAAGAATCATATTGAACCTNCCACAAATAAAGGACGTCAGTACGGATAATGTACTGAGTATGTAAGACAGGAAACATAATGCAAGAACAATAATAAGCATCAGGGTAAGAGACATACAACCTGTACCATCTGAATGCCTCTGAGGGCAACTAACCATGTCATGCCTGACATGCATATGCATATACATATATTTATATCCTTTTGAAAATCATCATATACATATATACGCCTCTATGGGCCTCATCATCATCTCATACATATGCCTCTGTGGGCCTCCTCATTATCATACCCCAACTAATCAGTGGTTGCACAATAGGTGCCATACCCGGCCGACTATAGCGCGGCTCGGTAGAGTAAAATAGTTGTCGACTATAGCGCGACTAAGTAGAGTAAAACATATACATATGTATAGTTGCACAATAGGTGCCATACCCGGCCGACTATAGCGCGGCTCGGTAGAGTAAAATAGATAATGCATGCTGGACTTATAAGAGTCATACTAACATGGTGAAATAATAACATATCAATCCTCCCATAAGAGGGGAAACAATATACGTACTGCTACTTTCTAAGAGTAGAGTATATTTGGGGTTCGTTCATTGCATTGTGTACAGTCAGAGTCGTGCAAAAGAAGGAAAAGGATAGTCTCACATACCTTGCAATACTTTCCAATCTCAAGCTATGAAACTTCCACGACTTCTTAGTCTACAATAAGAGAAATGATACTACCGTTATCGTTTAGGCGTCGCAACTATTATGTATCGACTGTAACCTATTTTGCAATAAAACGGAAAGCACCTCCCCTATATATATGACTTCACACAAGTCCAAACAGTCACCAAACAGCAAAACAACATCAATAAGAATCATATTGAGCCTCCCAAAACAGTCCACGCACAAACCAATCACTTCATACGTACAATGGCCACTATAGTCGTATCAAACGATCCGGAAACGGTATGAACAACTATCAGTCCACAACCCTAAACATATATGGTGTTTCTCCACACCCTTCCTCATCCAAAACTCCACAAATCAGTAGCATATCACGCAGCTTTACAGCAACACAAAACAGTTTAAAAACAGTTCGCTACAAGTGAATAACTCGAACTCACGGCTTCCGATCACCGTCCCGTGAGTTCTTACACACATAGAACGACTTACCAAGAATTAACAGTAGAAAAAATGTATTAAATAGGGCAGTAAACTCACCTTGCTTGTTAGATAACTCAGCCCTTGCTTTGGTTCCTCAAACTCTAGGGTTTACCTTCAACTAGAACTTGAAATAGGGAAAAATCGATTAGGGTTTGTTTGGGATTATTTTGGGGAGGGGTTGCAGGGGTTCTTTTCGGTTTTGAAGCTGTGAAATAATAGTGAATTAACTGGATTTAGAATCTTTTAAAAGCCCTCTCTTGACGGACTTGGGGCTTTTAACTTTTAGCCCTTAATTTTGGCAAGTAGGTGATGCACCTACTTGTCACCTACCAGCCTGCGCAGTTCTACGGAAATATAATTATCTCAATACACCTAGATCGTATTGACAAACGGTTTGAATAATTAGAAACTAGACTCATAGACCTTTAATTTGGTAGGTAGATCACCCCGTAAATCCTTGTAAATTGGGAGAAAATCGCAGAAACATTTGACCTAACGTTTAAGTAAAATTGTGAACCTAAGTTGCGACAACTTTTGTCGACTTTTGTTTCATAACTCGTTTGACTTCAAGACTTATGAAACGGATATCATATCATTCAAATGCCTTAAAACATGACATCTTGGTAATGTTAAACACCTCTCGATTTTCCCAAAAACGCGAGTTACAACATCCTTAACTCGTTTATCCTCTAATACTTGCTAACCGCCCTTATACACCTTTTCATCGTTTAGGACCAATAGGACTAAGCTCTTATTGTCTTAAAGGTAATTCTCTTTTCGAATCAAGGTAGACTATCTTACGGTGTAATCTAACACGTACAAATATGGGTTATATCAACAAGAATCTTTGGACTACATATTGAACGCATATTTATTTTGACACAAGACTTATTTGGGTTCAAAAATTTGAAAATGATCCCCAAGGATTTTTTATAAGAACGGGGTCGGGTTTAAAAATTTGAAAAAATGAAGCCCTGATGCAGGTCTGCGATCGCATAACGCTTCAGTGGTCCACAAAATGGGCCACATAATGGCCGTCCAGAACTGGGCACCCCTACCACTCTGCAACTATTCTGCGGTCCGCAGACCTATTCTGCTATCGCATAATGCACCGCAGAACTATCTTCCGGAATTTTTTGTTTTGTGCGGGATCTGCGATAGGTTATGCGGCCCGCAAAACGATTATGCAGCCGCATAATTGACAGCATAATGGTCCGAAAATTAGCCCAGATTTCTGCCTCAGTCTGCGGCAGATCTGAGGTCCACAGATCAGTTATGCTACCGCAGAGTGGACCGCAAAAATGCCCTGCACTTCCAAAAAGTTTCTTCAACTGCTCAACGCACTGTTCAACCCAAAAAGTCCAAACCGCGGCTAGCATGCTTTTACAATCCGAACCGAAGAATCCCTACAATCGTCAACGCATAAGCCTACTTCGACACCACGAAATCCAAGGTTATAGGTAAAATTTTACAGGGCCTTAGTAAAACCTTGCCATAACAAAGATATAGGAAACAACAGAGGAAACAAAGACTATACCGTCGCTGCGTTGTGCATGGAATTTTTCAGCAAACACTCTCCCGAGAGAGTTTTTATTTTATCCCTATCTTTTTCTGAAGCCAAAGGCTTCAGATAGTTAGAAAATTCCACTGGCCGGGACAACACATGGTGTCCGGGAGAGACCGAGAGGGTGACGCTCCTCCTCCTTTGGGGATCTTCGGAGGGAGCAGCATAATTTTTCCCCAAAAACCCATAAAGTGGGAAATGGGGAAGAGGGCCATCCTCCTCTCGGGCAACTACAGACGGTGGAGATGATGTAGTAGTTGTTAGTGGCAAAGGTAGATTTGGTGCAGAAGGAGATGAAGCTGATGGCGTTGTAGGTTGAGAAGCAGATGTAGCAATCGCACTGCTAGTTGTTGGTTGCTCATCAACTTATGATGGGAGAGACCCGGTACCCAACCTCATGGTACCAGGAACAACGACTAGGAATCGGAAGCGAGAATTGGCATCTTCCACTACATTGTACTCCCCCAGAGTGCCGAGGCTTCATCCTCGATTGGTGTAACTAGCTCAACAAATTGAGCATTCTGTTGAGCTAATGAAGGTCGTCGTCTTCTATGTAGAGAAGCTCCTTCATCATTAGCTTCTCCATGATCGTCGATCACCATAGATTTTGTGACCTTCTCGGGCGTGACACTCTCACCCCAACATCCGGGGATTGCTTAGGTGCCGTATTCTTTGCTTTTTATTTTTTTTCCCTGACCGCGGAGGAGCATCGTCTTTTTGTTGCTTGTTCTCCAACTGGGGACTCCGAAAAGAAGCACTTGCACCAGAAGGAGGCCCGGAGACACTTGTTCAACTAAAAGCCTCCTGCAGCAGCCTCGCCGTGTCAGCAGGATTAGCCAAAACGTCCTCCTCGGGGACGACAACTTAGCCCTAGGGTGGACCTGAATTCAACATGAGAGAAAGGTTAATCAACTTCCTTATACGAAAGGTAAAAACAAGATGAGTTCGACTTAGCATGATATTTGGCCTTCCTCCCATATTTAAGGGCCAGTTCTTTTCACGTGCGGGTCTCGGGCGTAGTGACATACAAATATTACTGGACCCCCTGGTCTAAGCCTTCAACTCTTGGTGGTGTCCGCCGAGTGGCTAAAATAAGTGAAATAATAAAGGTCAGTAATAGCATGGGGCGATCCTTAATAGAAGAAAAAAAGGTAGTGAACTTACGAGTATGGTTCCTTAATTCCAGAAAATATGGAGTCGAAGCCGGAATGATGTCTCTGGTGGCAACTGCAACGAACTGTTCCATCCACCCAGGGTCGTTATCATCATCCATGCTGGTCAGCAGAGCATGGTGGCCACGTTTGCTAAAATTAGTTATTCCCCCGCGGAAAATTTTGGAGGAATAAAGGTTCATTAATCGAGCCAGAGTTAGCTCCTCACCCATCTCCTGACATAGACACCGAAGACAAACAACTGTCCTCCACACCGAAGGACTCACTTGTGCCAGGCATACCTAGTAACGAATTGTCTTACAAACAAGATGAGTTCGACTTTCCCTGGAAGCTCAGCTCCCGGGCTCAAGATCTCTATTGTCTTATTTCGATTTTAACGCTAAGTCTTATATTTTTGTCTAATTTATTTATCATTTTCGGATCAAGTCGATTCACTCGCCTATAGACCACGTATAAATTCAACTGCATTGGTTTATGGGTAAACAACTATTACCATCAATGTTTAGGATATTGAGTTTCACTCACGAACCAACAACGAATCACAGCATAGGTTTTTCATTCATTCACAAATAAACGAATTACACAATTAATTTTTTTATGAACTACATCCCCTTATCACTCTAACATGAGGTATATTGTCTCTAAGTTTACCGTAAGTACAAGAAAGTTTTTGTGCGTAAGTTGTCTATTTGATTTGATCTTTTGTATTATGTTTTATTAGAAGTTGAAAGCTCATTGAATTTCTTGGACAGTTGAAGATAGAGGATTTTTCCCTTTCCTTTTTGCTTTTGAGCTCGTGATCCAATGAGAGCAAAAAAAAAAACTCATTTGAAGTTTATTAATTCATTTTCTGGCTGGTTTCCATTACTTGTTTCCTCATCTTGGAAACATTAATTTATTCTTCCAATTTTTGATAACTTGAAGATTGATATAGGCATTACAATAGTTTTCTTCATTGTTCCTTTAATCTTGGTTCAACAGTTAATGAGTTGGTCCACTTTTTCTTGTTGGTCTGGATTCCTTTATTCTTGGTTCAGTAGTTAATGCATTGCTACTCTTTTCCTTTTGTTTTCCTCATAAATTTCCCTCCACTTGAGTCTACAAGATCTTTTTGTCTTTTCCTTCCTCGTTCCTTAAATCTCGATCCAATAATTCTATTTCTTCTTTATTCTGCGTGTATACGGAGAAACTGAACTCATGATGCATCCTAGCCTCCGACAAGATAAGCCAAGCTCGAGACATATCAATAAGGGACCGAAATCGAACCAATGTCCTACCGGACTAGAACCCGAGAGCATGACACCTGCCTTCGAGAATATCGAGGCTATGACTTCGGAATCGGTCCTAGCCTTGAGCGACATCGAAGAACATTGTCAGACAATCTAGCATAGCCAACAAAAGGCCAAAATATCTGGGACCGGTCGAATATTATGACGGGGATCTCGGCGCATATCGATAAGGAGCCGGCAATCAGTGAACTAGAAGATTTTTACCTTTTATAGAGTTGTTCCTAAAATATGACTCCCCTGCTATATAAAGGTGGTCTAATAATTCATTTTGACCATTGTAACACGCACTCAAAAGCAATACATTATTATTTTCTCTGTCTTTAAGCTCTTGTTGTTTTTCAATCGACACCAGGCGTGGTGAACCCGACTCGAGAGCGACTATACCATCAAAGCTGAAACTATCCCACTCGTGTGGTTTGAATTTATTTTATCTTTATTTATTCAATAGCAACTTATTTTATCGCAATGTAGCAAGTTAATCCGCATATCCTTAAAACCACTTACAAATTTAATTTTTATCCGATTTTAAGGGTAAATAGTTTGGCGCCCACCGTGGGGCTAAGGATAATAGCGGTAATTTGATACAAATTCCCGTAACACACCCTATTTTATACTTGTTCATTGAAGTGTCTTTGATTTCAGGTTAAGATCGAAATGTCAAACCCACAGTCTACTCCTCTAAACATGGATGGGGAGTCCCGCCACCATGGCGGGAACAACAATGCAGCACTCGGTGACAAGGTGCCCCTAGTCAATCTCGGCGGAGTTCCGGTGGCAGACCCCATCGACGCCAGTTCGCATTTGGCCATCAACACAAATTTGCCTACCAACCCCGAGAATAGCATACACGGGGAAGTCCGATCAGTTGTCTAGAATAGGCACAATGGTGAAAATGATGGGATCAACTTGCGAGTGATCTTCGAAATGTTACAAGCTCAACAAGCAGTGATAGCCTTGTTGCAGAACCAAAGCCGAGCGCAGAGCAGGGTTGAGCCCGAGCCATCCTGGGAAGTCACCCCTAGAAATGAACCGATCATGGAAAGGCCGAATAAAAATGAATTGGGGACTAACCCCGAGATCATAAAAATGCTCGAGGTATTGACAAAACGGATAGAATCGAGGGAGAAGAAAATCGAAGCCAATGACATAAATGTGGAAACCTACAATTTCAGAGTCGACAAAATCCCAAGAGCACCTCCGATATTAAAGGGCCTGGATTCCAAGGTTGAATCCCGAGCTTAGGAAAAAACTCATTCCATTTCTTATGGCTAATGAAGATTGTTTCTCTTGGTCCCACCTTGATATGACAGGGATACCGCCGGAAATAACCACTTAGGGCTAAGCTTGGATCCGAAGTTACACCTGTTCAAGCAGAAGAGGAGACCCCAGTCCGAGGTCAAACATGCTTTCATCAAGGACGAGGTATTTAAACTCCTTAAAATAGGGTCACCCTGGAGGTAAAATACCCGGACAGGTTAGCAAATGTAGTAGTAGTCCCCAAAAAGGGGATCAAATTAAGAATGTGTGGATTGTAAAGATTTGGATAAAGCGTGTCCTAAGGACTCTTTTCCTTTGCCTAACATCGATCCCATAGTCGATGCGATGGCCGCCCACGAGATCCTCAGTTTTCTCTATGCTTATTTCGGGTACAACCAAATTCAAATGGACCCGGGTGATCAGTAAAAAACATCCTTCATCGCCAAGTACGACACCTACTGCTATAACGTGATGTCGTTCGGACTAAAAAATGCCAGCGCCACTTACCAACACCTAGTAAATCGGATGTTCGAAGAACAAATAGGAAAATCAATGGAAGATTATATTGACAATATGCTGGTTAAGTCCCTGCGAGTAGAGGACCATTTGAAACATTTGCAAGAAACCTTCAGCATATTGAAGAAATACAATATGAAGATGAACCCGGAAAAATGTGCATTTGGAGTCGGGTCCGGTAAATTCCTCGGATTCATGGTATCCAATCGGGGGATCGATATCAACCCGATAAGATCAAGGCCATAGAAGATATCACTGTTGTGGACAACGTGAAGGCCGTACAAAGGTTAACCGGACGCATAGCCTCCTTGGGACGATTTATCTCGAGGTCGTCCGATAAGAGCCACCATTTCTTCTCACTATTGAAGAAAAAGAATAACTTCTGATGGACCTCGGAGTGCCAACGGGAGTTGGAGAAGCTCAAGCGATATTTATCAAGCCCACCGCTGCTTCAATCGCCGAAGATAGACGAAGAGCTATACCTACACTTGGCAGTATCGGAGATAGCAGTAAGTGAAGTCCTGGTCCGGGAGGAAAAAAGTACGCAATTTCCAATTTACTATGTTAGCAGGACTCTCGGCGAGACCAAAACTAGGTACCCTCACCTAGAAAAGCTGGTGCTCGCTTTGCTAAGCCTCTAGGAAACTAAAACCATACTTCCAATGTCACCTCATATGTGTCGTAACCACTTACCCATTGAGGAATGTAATGCATAAACCCGAGCTCTCCGGACGGTTGGCCAAATGGGCTGCATAGATCACTGAGTATGACATCGAATATCAGCCTCGGACCGCCATTAAGTCTCAAATCTTGGCAGAATTTGTGGAAGACTTTACATCGGCCCTAATACCCGAGGTTGAAAGAGAGTTGTTGAACACGGGGACCTCTTCGAGAATCTGGACCCTCTTTACGGACGGCGCCTCGAATGCGAAGGGGTGCAGACATGGAATTGTATTGAAACTGCCCGCAGCTAATATATTTAGATAATCTATCAGGACTATATAATTAACTAACAATGAAGCCGAGTATGAGGCCATGATTGCAGGTCTCGAACTGGCCAAAAGCTTAGGGCAGAGGTGGCCGAAGCTAAATGTGATTCCCTTCTTGTAGAGAACCAAGTTAATGGGACCTTCGAAGTCAGAGAGGAACGAATGCAAAAGTACTTGGATAAACTACAGGTAACATTACATTGGTTCAAGGAATGGACTCCACAACACATGCCTTGGGATCAAAATAGCGAGGTCGATGCCCTTGCTAACTCAGGGTCGTCGATCGACGACGACGAGTTCAACTCGGGGGCAGTCGTGCGACTCATGAGATCGGTAGTGGAAGAAGGTCACGCCGAGATAAAATCAATGAGCCTGACTTGGGACTGGAGAAACAAATATATAGAATATTTGAAGACCGAAAAACTGCCTTCGGACCCAAAGGAATCGAGGAATCTACGTACGAAGGTGGATCGGTTCAGCCTGTCCGAAGACGGTATATTGTTCCGGAGAATGTTCGATGGTCCACTCACAATATGTCTAGGACCTGGAGACACCGAGTACATTCTGAGGGAAATCCAGGAAGGTACCTGCGGAAATCATTCGGGCACCGAATCATTATTTTAGAAAATAATTAGAGCCGGCTACTATAGGATCGACATGGAAAAGGATGCGAAGGAGTTTGTACGAAAATGCAACGGGTGTCAGAGGCATGCTCCAATGATTCATCAGCCCAGGGAGCTACTACATTCGATCTTGTCCACCTGGCCGTTCATGAAATGGGGAATGGACATCGTCGGGCCCCTTCCATAGGCACCCAGTAAGGCTCAATTTATATTGTTTATGACTGACTATTTTTCTAAATGGGTGGAAGCCCAAGCCTTTCAGAAAGTCAGGAATAAGGAAGTCATTGATTTCTTCTGGGACCGCATAATATGTCGGTTTAGAAAGCCGGCCGAGATCGTGTGTGACAATGGGAAGTAGTTCATCGGCAGCAAAGTAAGATAGTTTCTCGAAGATCATAAGATCAAAAGAATCCTGTCAACACCATATCACCCTAGTGGGAACGGGCAAGTAGAGTCCACGAAAAAATCATACTCCAAAACCTCAGAAAGAGATTGACCGAAGCCAAAGGAAAATGGAAAGAAATCTTGCTCGAAGTCCTATGGGCTTACCGTATGACCTCGAAGTCCAGTATTGGGGCTACCCCGTTCTCGTTGGTTTACGACACCGAAGCTATAATACCGGTCAAAGTCAGAGAATCGAGTCTCAGGTTTCGATATGCAACCAAATAATCTAACAACGAGACCATGAATACGAACCTGGAATTGTTAGATGAAAGGCGCGAAGCCGCCCTCGTTCGGATGGCAACACAAAAACAACGTATCGAGAGGTATTACAATCGAAGAGCCAATCTTCGACACTTCAATGTCGAGGGCTTAGTGTTGAGGAAGGTCACATTAAACACCCGGAACCCGAACGAAGGAAAGCTGGGACCGAACTGGGAAAGTTCGTATCAAATTATCGAGATCACCGGGAAAGGGCCGTACAAGCTCGGAGCAATGAACGGTGAGCGACTACTGAACAACTGGAACGTAACTCACTTGAAACGATATTACTGCTAAGGTACGACCCCATTTACTTCTTTTATTTGTTTATGTTTTGAACTAACACTTGCAGGTAACCGTCAAAGAACGATACAATTTTTTTGCCTTGAAAGCACGCGGTGCCTTCTTTTTCCCTTGAACCGATTTTGTCCCAAATGGGTTCTCCGGCAAGGTTTTAACGAGGCAACAGTGGGTCGTACTAACTTAGAATTGAAGATCGGTTGTCAATAGCATCCAAGGCTTCTCTATGATCGACCTTGAACACTGTGGGGCATTACCCTCAGATAATGATTATGGCAAGGAAAGAAACTTTGTGCTTGAATAGTCTAGGCTCGATCTATAGGATTTGCTGTAAGGGATAAACGGTCGAATGAACCATGCCCACATAGACTGCCCAAGCCCGGACACAAAGCTTGAACACAAGTGTAACTTTGTATATTACGCACAAAATTGAAAGGAAGTTTCCACCTTGCGGATAAATATTTTGCCTCTGCAAATTTTTTTTTCTTATATTTGATCCCCTAAAGACATCGAGCCAAAGGGCCACCTCACTCGGGGACTGCCGCCCAAGGCAGATTCAGATAGCCCGGGATATTGAAGCCTGGGGCCACAAAGCTTATTTAGCAGTGCCCGAACCTTAAAGTCTATGGCCACCTCCATTCGGGAACGGTTATCCCGGTTAAGCCCGGATGAATTGGGATGACAAGCCCACTGGGCAACACCCGAACTAGAAAGGCGACGGCTGTATTAAAACAGCTTAGAGATGTCCGAGACCTGTAACAAAAAACAAGGTGTTCAAAATTTCTAAATGAATTCAAAATGCTACCCTCGGCAAATTATAATCTAAAAAGTTCTAAGTATTTTGAGGAAAGTTTTCGGTTGTACCAAGCCCCCATGAATAGTACTAAAAATAATATCGTAAAAAAGGCATGTTTAAACCTCCGGGCAAGACCTGAATATTACATGCTAAGGCATTTCGATATCTTTACATTCATAAAGAACAAAGCGAAAGGAAACAAGCTTAAAAATAGTCGAAGGGAAGAAAGAGCCTAATATATATATATATATATATATATATATATATATATATATATATGGAAAGATCTTTATAAAGGCCAAACGGCCTTGACAAAAAAGGTACAAAAGTACAAGAATAATAAATCAAAGAAAAATATACAAGGCACTTAAACGGCATGGTCTCCGAGCCCGCCTCGTCACTGGCACCATCAGAGTCTTCTCTGCCCCCCGATCTATCCTAGCCCTCGGAGTCTTCTTCATCCTCAGGATACGCTGATTTCTTGGACCCGGCTTCGAACCCCTTAGCACTTTTGACCTCGACTGATAAATCAAAACCCCAAGAATGAATTTCTTCAAGGGCCTCCCTTCGGGACTACCACTTCATGTATTCGATGATGTCTTTCAGCCGGTTCTGGGTTGCTTCGGCATCGGCCATATACTGGGCCACCATCTCGTCAAGATCAGCTTTGGTCCCTTCAACCACCGAGTTGGCCGCTTTAAGCTCCTTGGCAAGAGTCTCTCGATCGAAAATGACCGAGCTTAGCTGAGACTGGAACTCCTAAACTTTTTGGAACCGAGCCTTAGCCTTCTCATTTGCTGCCCGAAGCGGGGCCTCCACCGAGGACAACTGCGCGGGGGAAGTCTCTTTTTTCGAGGCCACGTGGTCCATCCTGCCTCTCCACTCTTTGGCCTCGACCTTGACTGCATCCATCTCAGCTCGGAGTTGGTCGATCCGATCAATCTTCTACTGGACCTGCGGGTCCTGACCATTAGTGACCGTGTCTAGCTCATCATCACTAACTTCAAAGATTTTTACCTGCTCAACCAGGTCGGCGTGTTCTTTCCGAGCCACCTCCAATTCAGCTTGAAGGCTCTTAGCCTCTCCTTCACGCTGCTCCTTGAGAAGTTTGCAGGTATCTCTCTTCTCAATAAGCCCTCTGGCTTCGGCTTCGAGCTGGTTCAATTCATCCCTATACCAGAGAAAAGTTTCATGGTGAAGCATTGAGGCCTACAAATACAAAGAAGAATATTAGGATTATCAATGAATTAATTCAAGTATAAGAGGAGGAATTGAAATCATCGAGAATTGTCTAAAGTTACCCTGTTTAGTGCATGTTTTGCTTCGTTGAACATGCAGGGCACGCCTACCTTGTTCATTTTGGCTTGGTGTTCCTCTATCACTAGGCACCGAATGTAACTGGCCACCCCTACGGGGGCGGAAACAACCCTGCCATCCTCCGGAATGGAGATGATTATGGATAGCTTATGCTCAGGATCCACGCTCGAGGCAGGGAACTGGTTGATCAGTTTTGGGCTCGAGGTACCCACTTTCCCCCGCATACGGACTCTTTTTCGGTGCCTCTAAGTCACCCAATCTGATGACGTCCTCCATGGCAGTGGATCCACGCCATCAAAAGCCGCGAAAAGGGTCATCCGCCCTATAGGCCCCCTCGTTGGGGCGTTCTTTTGCTGTCTGGGCCTCGTTGTCCATAGACTAAGTTAACGAGGGTGACTTAGTGATGTCTATCACACCAAGTGCTTACTTCAGGGCACTGCCTGCATCCCGAGAAGCCTCGGCCCCGGCCTCCTCATCTACCTTTTAAGCTTGAGGCAAATCGACCTCGCGATTCTCTGGTTTTGATGCCCTCTACCCTTCAAGCTTCGATGGCACGCGGGGCACCTGAACAAAGTGTTTTTCTTCTTCTTCGGATTCATCTCTCAGCCGATAGAGCAAATCCGAAGATGGTGCTCGGCACTGGTGCTTTCTTTTAACTTGCGCACCAGCCTTCTTCTTGTTTTCTTTTTCTCCGAGCTCAGGGACCGCGGAGAACTTTTTCTTTTCTTCTCTTTGGCTTGTCTCGGAGCGGGGGACTCGGTAGGTAATTCCTCGCCACCAGCTGGAGGTCTCAGCTCGACGTCCTTAGATAAGCCTGGAAACAGAAGTAAAGGGAGTAAGACTTAATATTAAAAGAGGAATCCTAATACTACCTACTCGGGAAAGAAGTCTCACCAAGGGAACGGGCCTCCCAATGGCCCTTCGAGAGCTTGCGCCACGAGCGCTCAAAATATGGTATCTGAGATGATACCCTCGACCCACTTCTTGAGTCGAGGGACAGCGTTCGGGACCCGAGCAACGGATGCACCACCACAAAGAATCGGTAAGAAAAGAGAGTAGTAAGTGTAAAATCAACATTCAAAAGTAAGTCATACTTACGTGAGGTATTCCACTTCTCGGGGAATGGCCTGCACTCGATTGGGATTAAGTCTGAAGTCCTCACTTAGACAAAATAGCCTTGCCAGCCCCAATTGCGGTCCTGATCAATACTTGAGAACGAGGCTTTACTAGCCCGACGCACAAGCTTTATCAGTCCCCCTCCCCCCCCCTTCCTCCCGGGATATTCGGAGACTATGTAAGCAAAGAAGATGATCGATGGTGAATGAGCACCCATCGATTTTTTTCATGAAGAACCGGAGGAGGATCGCGATCCTCCAGAGTGAAGGATGAATCTAATTGAGGAATACCTCATACCTCTTACAGAAATCTATGATGACCGGGTCCACCGTGCCCAATGTAAAGGGATAAGTGTAAGCACTTAGGTATCCCTCGAGATGGGTGGTAATGGCTTCATCTGGATCAGGGATCACTATGTTCTTATCGGCCTAGTTGCAGTCTTTTCGGACCGTAGGGAGGACTTCTTCAGTGATCAACCAGATGTATCTCGAGAACTCCTCACACCGGCCTTGTACGGAGCAAGGTTTTTTAACCTTGAAATCGACATTGACCGAGCATCCCCCGGGGATGAACATTTCAAAGGTGGTTCGGGTATTGGTTCGTTGATGGCAGCATACGAAAAGGTCTTCTCGCCCTCAGTAGCCGGTCGTGAAGTAGAAGGGGTTTCTTTCTGGGTAATAGTTTTTAAAGTCTTTGTCATTTCTTTAAAAAATTGGGAAAAATCAGAGAAAGGTGGAGAAAGTAACTTGAAAGATTGGACTTGATGGCTTAAGATGAAGATGGGTAGAAATTCTTGCGAAGGATCTCGAAAATCGGAGTAAAAGTGCTAGATAGTATTGAAATCTTAAAGGTACGTGGATAGAAGGTTTGTATGTAAAGTTAATTAACAATGAATGTGGTATTTATAGTATTTCAGTGGCGTTTCGCATCATGGGACAGCCGACCGGCGGCTGACAGGCACTCATTGCCATTAAGACTTGACTAACGAGACGTTTCGGTTGTTTTTTCATTTTTGTGTCGGTGCATCAAAGCAAGAATCGGAAACTCATGTAATTTCTCGTCGTTTACTCTCCGAAAAACGAGGGGACTATCTTTATACGGGTGAAACCGAGCTCACAATGCACCCTAGCTTCCAACAAGATAAGCCAAGCTCGATACATGGTAATAAGGGATCAAAATCAAGCCAAAGTCCCATCAGAATAAAATCCGGAGGCATGACGCCTGCTTTCGAGAATATCGAGGCGATGAAGCTGGAGTCAGTCCTAGCCTCGAGCTACTTCGAAGAACATTGTCAGACAATCCAGCATAGCCAATAGAAGGCCAAAATATCCAGGACCGGCCGAATATTACGGCGGGGATCTCGATGCGTATCAACAAGGAGTCGGCAATCAGTGAATTAAAAGATATTTTTTACCTTTTATAAAGTGTTACCTAAAATAGGACTCCCCTACTATTTAAAAGGGGGTCTAATAATTCATTTTGACACATGGTAACACACACTCAAAAGCAATACATTATTATTTTCTCTGTCTTTAAGCTCTTGCTCTTTTTTTATCAACACCGGTCGTGGTGAGCCCCGCTCGAGTGCGTTTGTTCCATCAAAGTTGAAACTATCCAACTCGTGTGGTTTGAATTTATTTTATCTGTATTTATTCGATAGCAACATAATTTATTGCTTTGTATCAAGTTAATCCGCGTATCCTTAAAACAACTTACAAATTTAGTTGTTATCTGATTTTGAGGGTAAACACTGTGTATGGCAGCTTTGAAGAAAATAAATGATTTAGGTTAATTCCATCATCAGAAAAGAATGTTAAGTCGGTCTTCTTCTTTATTCCATTTGTTCGTTGTTCCATATTTCATATTCCTTTCCTCTGTTTGATTCGCGTGACTTGTTTCTTCTTCTTCATGCACTTTTCCATCAAATATAAGGTCTTCTTTATCTGCAGTAGCGCTTTGTTCCTACAAAGGATTAACCTTAAAAATATAATATGAATAGATTCTTCAATCCTGAAAAAAATGAGGTATCGCCTCCTTTATTTTCAAAAGGAAGCATTGAAAAGCATGAAACCCCCGAGTAAAGTCACAAGAAATGTGATTTATATTGTAGTGACTGTCTCATAGACAAAGAGCATACTTTAAAGTGCTGAGTATCTCGTGGACTTTCATAGTGGAAATTTAGCACCTCTTGAACCGTGGTTTTCTTTTAATAAACAAAAGTGTATACGGTAAAAATCAAGCTCGTCTATTGCATGACAGACCGGGATGAAACATAATATATTGAAGATCGATCTTGGACTCCATCGAACCTAAGCACGAGGTTGGAACCTGCATCTTCAAGATTATCGAGTTCGTAATTAGGGAACTGACCCCGACTCCAAATTAGATCGAGAAAACATTATCAAACAAAAATAATTTAAAGCCGAAATATCCGTAACTGGTTGGATATCACAGCAGGAATCTAGGCAGGTTTCAACGAAATCGATTAATTAGCAAATCATGAGATTTTTTACCTAATATAGAATTGTACCTAAAGTAGGACTCCTCTACTATATAAAGAGGGTCGGATTATTTGCAAAGGATATGGTAACACGCATCCCAAAGAAATAAAACTATTATTTCTAGCCATTATTATCCCATCTCTCTACTCTGGCACCGATCGCAGCATCTTTGACTCGAGGGTGACCAACCTTCAAGGCCAAGATTGTTCAACCTGCGTGGTTTGCATTTACTTTTTTATCATTTATTTCAATTTGAATCTGATTTCTCATTTTTGTATCAAATTAGATCACGTATCCTTAAAGCTGCATATAAATTCAATTGTTATCCGATTTTGAGGGTAAACAGTTTGGCGCCCACCGTGGGGCTAAGTATAATAGTGGTTATTTGATACAAATCTCCATAACACATATTGTTTTACACTTTCTCTTTGAAGTGTCTTTTATTCCAGGCTAAAATACAAGAATGTCAAACTCTCAATCAGCACCTCTGCATGTTGACAACGAGTCTGGTCACCAAGGTGAAAATAACAACATAACGCCCAATAACGAGATACCGCCAGCTGATCCTGCTGGAATTAGGATCGCAGATCCGATTGACGCTAAGTCGCATGTGGTTATCGATGCAAACTTTCCTACCGACCCCAAAAATAGCATTCGTGGAGGAGCCCGATCTGCAACTCGAGTCACACAAAATGTTGAAGGAGGCATGATCAGCCTACGAGTGATCTTCAAAATGTTGCAGGCTCAACAGGCGGTGATAGCTTAGTTACAGAACCAAAGCTGTGCACCAAGCAGAGTTGAGGCCGATCCTCCCTGGGGAATCACTCGTAGGGATGAACCAGTCGTAGAAAGGTCAAATGAATATGAATCGAGGGCTAACCCAAGATTATAAAGATGCTCGAGAAGCTGACAAAATGGATAGAATCAGGGGAGAAGAAGATCGAGGCTAATGATAAAAAGGTGGAAACCTGCAACTCCAGGGTAGACCACATCCCAGGAGCACCTCTGATATTGAAGGGCCTGGATTCTAGGAAGTTCGTGCAAAAATATTTTCCATCAAGTGCTGCTCCGAAGACGATCCCCAAGAAATTCCGTATGCCCAAAATACCCAAGTATAACGAAACAACCGACCCAAACGAGCATGTCACTACATACACATGTGCCATCAAAGGAAACGACTTGGAGGATGAAGAGATCGAGTCCGTCTTACTGAAGAAATTCGGAGAAACCTTGTCAAAGGGAGCCATGATATGGTATCATAACATACCCCCTAATTCTTTTGACTCATTTGTTATGCTTGCAGACTCTTTTGTGAAAGCACACGCTGGGGTTATTAAGGTCGAAACCAAGAAATCAGACCTCTTCAAAAGTGAGGCAAAAGGATAATGAAATGCACAAAGAAATCCTATCTCAATTTCAAATGGAACGGATGGACCTGCCACCAGTCGCTAATGATTGTGCTGTTCAAGCTTTTACTAAGGATCTTAATACTCGAAGCTTAGTGGCTTCACAACGGTTGAAGCAGAACTTAATAGAATATCCGGCTGTTACATGGGCCGACGTGCACAACCGATATCACTCGAAAATCAGAGTCGAAGATTACTAAGTCAGGGCCCCATCGGAGTCTGTTTATCCGGTCAGAACCCTCGACAGAGTCAAGAGAGACATTGTTCGTGAAGTGAGACCAAATATGGATCGGTATCAGCCATATAATAGAGATGGAAGAAGCAGTGGGTCTGGGTGAAACTCCATGAGAAACGAAAGGAGAAATGACCGAGGTCAGAGCAACCGGGGACTCATGACCAAAAATGACTTCGACAGGTCTATCGGGACTAAAGAAGCACCGAAGCTATCGGAATACGACTTTAATGTCGATGATGCCGCCATTGTATTAGCTATCGGGCGCATCAAAGATACCAAATGGCCTCGACCTCTACAATCTGATCCAACCCAAAAGGATCCCAACCATATATGAAATATCATGGCACTCACGGTCACAGAACGGAAGATTGTCGACAAACTGAGAGAGGAAGTAGTCCGACTATTCAATAACGGGCATCTTCAAAAATTCTTGAGCGACCAAGACAAGAATCATTTCAGAAACAGGGATTCTAACAAACATACAGAAAAAGAAGAACCTCAAGACATCATTAACATGATCATCGGTGGGGTCGATACCCCTCAGGGGCTGATGTTAAAACGCACCAAAGTATCCATCACTACGGAGGAACGAACTCGAGATCACATACCGAAAGGAACTTTATCTTTCAATGACGGGGACGCGAAAGGGATTGTACAGCCCCACAATGATGCACTAGTAACATCTGTACTCATACATAAAATTCAAGTTAAACGTGTGTTAATTGATCCAGGTAGCTTGGCCAACATCATTCGGCCGAGGGTCGTAGAGCAGCTCGGTCTACAAGACCAAATCGTGCCTGCAGTCCGAGTTCTAAATGGATTCAACATGGCATGTGAAACCACTAAGGGTGAGATTATATTACCGGTAAACTCCAGGGGACCATACCGGAAGCTATATGTAATCGAAGGAGACATGAGATACAAGGATTTTATTGGAAGGCCATGGATCCACAACATGAGGGCGGTGCCTTCGATGCTACACCAGGCACTGAAATTTCCAACACCTGACGTGGTCAGAACAGTCTACGGAGAATAGCCGGCTGGGAAGGAAATGTTCGCGATCGTGGAGGTAATACCAGCATCTACAATTTCAACATTGAAGGGCCCAAACCAGGTGGTAAAAAGCGGGGCCAAATAGCAATCACTGATACCATCTTCGACAGATTCGGGCAAACAAGAGGAAGCCGAGGATGATGATTATGGGGTTCCCAGATCCTTTATAGCCCCCGATGGTTCCAACGCCACTAAACGACGGTCGAGGAGCTAGAACAAGTCATATTGCGAGAAAGCTTGCCCGATCGAAAGGTATACCTGCGCACGGGGCTAAGTTCTGAGCTCAGGGAAAAACCCATTCGATTTATTCTAACTAACAATGATTGTTTTGCTTGGTCCCACCTCGATATGACAGAAATCCTGCCGGAGATAACCACTCACAAGCTAAGCCTGGACCCGAAATTTCACCTGGTTAAACAGAAGAGCAGACCTTGTCCGAGATCAAGCATGCTTTCATCAAGTATGAGGTATCTAAACTTCTTAAAATTGGGTCAATTCGGGAGGTTAAATACCTTGATTGGGTAGCAAATGTAGTGGTAGTCCCTAAAAAAAGGGAATAAACTAAGAATGTGTGTAGACTACAAATATTTGAATAAGGCATTCCCCAAAGACTCCTTTCCTTTGCCTAACATCGACCATATGATCGATGCCACGCCGGCCACGAGATCCTCAGTTTTCTCGTTGCCTATTCCGGGTACAACCAAATAAGGATGGACACAGGTGATCAGGAAAAAACTTCATTCATCACTAAATATGGCACATACTGTTATAACGTAGTGCCCGTTTGGTTTAAAAAATGCTGGTGCAACTTACCAATGCCTAGTTAATCGAATGTTCGAGGAACAAGTAAGAAAATAAATGAAAGTTTACATTGACGACATGTTAGTTAAGTCCCTGCGAGCAGAGGACCATTTGAAAAATTTGCAGGAAACCTTCAGCATACTGAAGCAGTACAATATGAAGCTGAACCCAAAAAAATGTGCATTTGGACTTGGGTCATGTAAGTTCCTCGAATTCACGGTATCCAATCGGGGAATCGAAATCAATCCCGATAGAGTCAAAGCCATCGAAGATATCACTGTCATGGACAAATGTAAAGGTCGTGCAAAGGCTACCCGGGCGAATAGCAGCCTTGGGGTGATTTATTTCGAGGTCGCACGACAAGAGCCACCGATTCTTCGCACTATTGAAGAAGAAGAAAAACTTCTCGCAGAACTCGGAATGCCAGCGAGCTTTGGAGGAACTCAAGAGGTATTTATCAAGCCCACCCCTGCTTCACATACCGAAGACAGACAAGCAACTTACTTGTACTTGGAGGTCTCGGAGATAGCGGTAAGTGGAGTCCTAGTTCAGGAAGAACAAGGTACGCAATTTCAAATTTACTATGTTAGTAGGACCTTAGGTGAGGCCGAAACTAGGTACTCTCACCAAGAAAAACTGGCGCTCGCTTGCTAAGCATCTTTAGGAAGCTATAACCGTACTTACAATGCCACCCCATATGTGCCGTAACTACTTACCCATTGAGGAACGTTATGCATAAGCCCGAAATCTTGGGTCGATTGGCCAAATGGGCCACAGAAATATGTGGGTACGATATTGAGTATCGACCTCGGACCGCCATTAAGTCCAACTTTACACCGTCCCTAATACCCGAGGTTGAAAGAGAGTTATTAGTTAACTCAGGAACTTCCTCGGGAATCTGGACCCTCTTCACGGACGACACCTCATAAACAAAAGGGTCCGGACTTGGCATGGTACTAAAGCCACCAATAGGTAATATATTTAGACAATCTATTAAGACTGTGAAATTGACATATGAGGCCATGATTGCAGGCCTTGAACTAGCTAAGAGCTTAGGGGCAGAGGTGGTCAAAGCCAAGTGCGACTCCCTCCTTGTGGTAAACTAAGTCAATAAAACATTCGAGGTCACAGAAGAACAAATGCAAAGATACTTGGACAAATTATAGGTGACATTACATCGGTTCAAAGAATGGACTCTGCAACACGTACCTCAAGATCAAAACAGCGAGGCTGATGCCCTCGCTAACTTAGGGTCATCAGTCGAAGACAACGAGTTCAACTCGGGAAAAGTCGTACAACTTATGAGATCAATGGTGGCAGAAGGCCACGCCGAGATCAACTCGACGAGCCTAACTTTAGAGTGGAGGAATAAGTATGTGGAATATCTCAGATCCAGTAAACTGCCCACGGATCTAAAAGAGTCGAGGGCCCTACGTACAAAGGTGGCCCAATTTAGCCTGTCCGAAGACGGAACCTTGTTCAGAAGAACGTTTGATGGCCCACTTGCAATATGTATAGGGCCGGGTAACTGAGTATATATTGAGGGAAATCCACGAAGGTACCAGTGGAAATCATTCAGGTGCCAAATCACTGGTTCAAAAAATAATCAGAACCGGTTATTATTGTGTCGACATGGAAAAAGACGCAAAGGAGTTCGTTCGAAAATCTGATGAATGCCAAAAGCACACTCCGATGATCCATCGACCCGTGGAGCTACTGCATTCGATTTTGTCACCATGGCCGTTCATGAAGTGGGGAACAAACATCGTTGGCCCCCTTCCATGGGCACCCGGTAAGGCTCAATTTATATTGTTTATGACTGACTATTTTTCTAAATGGGTGAAAGCCTAGGCGTACTAGAAAGTCAGGGAGAAGGAGGTCATCGATTTTCATTTAGGACTACATCATATGCCTTTTCGGAATGCCGGCCGAGATCGTATGCAATAACGGGAAACAATTCATCAGAAGCAAAGTAACCAAATTCCTTGAAGACCACAAGATTAAAAGAATCCTATCGACACCCTATCACCCTAGTGGGAATGGACAGGCTGAATGTACCAACAAAACCATACTTCAAACCTTAAAAAGAGATTAACCGATGCAAAAGGAAGATGGAAAGAAATATTACCCCAAGTCCTGTGGGCATACCGTACAACCTCGAAGTCCAGTACCGGGGCTACCCCATTTTTTTTTTGTTTATGGTGCCGAAGCTTTGATACTGGTTGAGGTCGCGGAACCCAGTACCAGATTCCGATATGCAACAAAGGAATCGAACGATGAAGCTATGAGTACAAACCTGGAGCTATTAAATAAAAGGCGTGGAGCCGCCCTTGTCCGGTTGGCAGCCCAAAAACAGCGGATCGAAAGATATTATAATCGAAGGGCCAACCTTCAACACGTCAATACTAGGGACTTGGTACTAAGAAAGGTCACGCTAAACACCAGAAACCCAAAAGAAGGAAAATTTGAGCCGAACTGGGAATGGCCGTACCAAATTAGCGTGATCACCGGAAAAGGATATTACAAGCTCGGAACAACGAATGGCAAACAACTGCCGAACAACTGGAATATAACTCACTTAAAATGATATTACTGCTCTTCCTTTTACTAGCATCTTAACCAAACCCCTACAGGTAACCAACAAGGGACGGTATGAGATTTTAGGTCTGAAAGCACGCATTGCACTCTTTTTCCCTTGAGCCGATTTTGTCCCAAATGGGTTTTTCGGCAAGGTTTTTAATGAGACAACAAGTAAATCGTGCTAACTTAAAATTGAAGGCTGGCAAAAAACTGATGACGATGATCATAACAAGCATTCGAGGCCTCTCTTCGATCAACCCCGAACGCTGGGCGGGCATTACCCTCCGATATCGACTTTGGCATGGAAAGAGACTTTGGGATTGAAGGATCTCGATCGATAGGATTCAATATAAGGGCCCAATGGTCGAATGAACCGTGCTCACATAGATTGATCGAACCCTGACACGAAGAATGTACACATACATTATCATTATGCACACAAATAAAGAGAAGTCTCTTCCCTGCAAACATCTTGTTTTTCTGAAACATTTTCCTTTACTTTTCTTAAGGAATTCCCTTCTTCTGATCCCTTAAGGGAAACGAGCCTAAGGGCCGCCTTAACCAAAGTTTGAATAATCATTCTCTCTCTCTCTCTCTCTCTCTCTCTCTCTCTCTCTCTCTCTCTCTCTCTCGGGGACTGGCATCCGAAAACAAACTCGGACGGTCCAAACTATTAGTCCTCAAGGGTATAAGACATATTAGGCAACCCCCAAATTTTAAAGGCCACGACCGCCTCTACTCGGGGACTGTTATCTTAGGCAAGCCCAGATAACTCGGGAAAGCAAGCCCACTAGGCGACAACCCAACAAAAAGGCTACGCCTATGTTAACATAGCTCGGAGATGTCCAAGACCCGTAACAAAAATAAGGCCTAAAAAATGAAAAATTTTCATAACCGGTTCCATAGGCTACCCTCGACAGCTTGGGGAAAGAAAACTTTCAGTCACACTGAACCCCCACAATGCCTTAAAACAAAATAAATTTGAAGGAAAGGTTTCTTCGAGTCTCTAAACGAAAATCGACTATTACATGCTTAGGAATTTAGATCTTTGCAAATAAAATAAAGAAGGCAGACAGAAAATTTGAAAGTTGTTGAAGGGAAAAGGCCTTATATTCATAAAACAAAATATTCTTTTATAAGGGCCGAACAGCTCGATGAGAATTTGTACAAAGGCCAAATGGCCTCAAGAAAAATATAAAAAACAAAAACGATCTAAAAAGCCTATGGGGCCTAGTCTTCGCCGGTGGCCGCGTTATCACCTTTGGGGCCTTTGCTGTCGTCGGGCTTATCCGAATCTTCAGATCCCTCGAAATCCTCCTCCTCAGGATTAGCCATCTTTCTGGCCTTTCTTCGGATACCTTGGCATTCTCAATTTTGGCCGACAAGTCAAAACACTGAGCTCGAGCTCCCTCGAGAGCCTCCCTTAGGGATTGCCAATTCATGTGCTCCACCAAGTTTCTCACTTAATCATCGGCCTTATGCTGGGCCACCCTCTCATTTGCCTCAGCCTTAACCACAGCAATCTCCGACTTGGCCACTTAAAGTTCCTTGGCCATATTTTCTTGGCCGGAGATCGCCGAGCTCAGTAGAGACTGAAGCTCCTCGATCTTTTTGACCTCTACCAAGGCCTTTCTTTTGCAGCCCGGAGCTGGACCTCAGTCGAGGCCTATTGTTCTCGGGCAGTTTCCTTTTCTGAGGCCAGGCAGTCCATGTTTGTCTTTCATTATTCGGCCTCAACTATCACCGTATCCACCTCCGCTCGGAGCTGCTCGATATGGTCAAGTTTCTTTTGAACCTGCAGGTTCGTGTTATTAGCCATTGTGTCTGAATCATCATCACTAACTTCAAATACTCGTCTTAACTGCTCGACCAGGTCGGCATGCTCCTTCCGAGCCTCTTCTAGCTAAAACTAGAGCTTCTCACTGAGGAGCTTATAAGCATCCCTCTTCTCAATAAACACCCCGGTTTCAGCCTCATGTTGGTTTAACTCTTTTCGATATCAGAGAAAAGTTTCGTGATGAAATCACCGATGCCTGCAAACACAGAGAAGGATATTACGATTGACTGCAAATTAATCTAAGTACATAATAAAAAGGCATTCGAAGTTCCCCGATTCAATGACTGTTGAGCTTCGTTGAAACTACAGGGGGCCTCCACCTTGTCCATTTCGGCCTGATCCTTTTCGGTCACCAGGCATCCAAGATAGCTGGCAACCCCCACGGGCGGAGAGGACCCGGGCATCCTCAAGTATGGATATGATGATTGACCTCTTCGGGTTAGGATCTGCCCTCGGGTCAGTGAACCGCTCAACTAATCTCGGACTCGAAGAAGATTCGCCGGCTCCTGAAGATAGCACCTTCTTTGGTACCGGTAAGTCTCCTAACCCAGTGACATCCTCCGAGGCGGTAGAATCTAAGCCATTGAAGAAGTTGTTGAAGGAATATACCGTCCCTTGAGGCCCCTCATTTGGGCATTTTTTCAGCATCCGGGCCTCTTTATCATGGAGTCAGTGAATGATGGTGACCCAGAAAGATCTATCACCCCGGACGCATCCTTCGGGGCATTTCCCTTAGCCCAAGGAGTACCGGCCATGGTCTCTTTGTCTGCCTCCCCAGCTCGAGGAAAAATGGCCTCGTCCTTCCCTATTTTGGAGGGCTTGGCCACTGCCTCCTCATTGGCTATCTCGGTTTGAGACAGCTTGACACTGCTTCTCACGCGGATCATCAGCTCTGAGTCTTCTCCTTCTTCTTCGGACTCGTCCCTCAGTCGACTGAGCGAATCCGATGGGACCTCTCGAGCATTGGCGCTTTCCTTGGATTTGTGCACCAGCCTCCTTTATGGTTTTTCTTCTCCGAGTTAGGAGAACTTGGAGCCCTTTTTCTTTGCTTCTCTTTATCTTGCCTCATAAAAGATGGTTCGGGAAGAAATGTCTTCACCACCAGATGGGGGCCTCATTTTTACATCTTTGGGAAAACCTTCAAAGGAAGAAAAAGTGAGAAGAATGTAGAGAAGAAAAAAAGTGTTAATTCACTCATTAGAGAAATCTCACCGTGAGCACGAGCCTCCCACCAGCCCTTCGAAATTTTGCGCCATGCACGCTCGAAATAGGGGTTTTTCCACACGATGTCCTCGACCCTCTCCTTGAGTTGAGGAACTGCATCCGGCACCCGAGCAACGGCTGCATCACAAAGAATTGATACAAAGAAGGGCAAAGGGAAAATGATAAATAAAATCTTAAAGGCAAGTTTATACTTATGCTTCATGTTCCATTTCTCAGGAAATGGCATGTCCTTGGCCAGGTTTAGGTCCGAGGTCCTCACTCGAAGGAATCGGCCCAACCAGCCTCAGCCTAATCCTTGTCGATGCTCGAGAACGGGGCCTTACTGGTGGGCAAGTTTTATTAGCTCCCCTCGATAGAGTCAGGGACTGTACAGACGCATGAGGTGATCGATGGTAAAGGGACACCCTTCGAGTTTGATCACGAAGTAACGAAGAAGAATTACAATCCTCCAAAATGAAGAATGAATCTACCCAAGAGTCACCTCATACCTTTTGCATAAGGTATAATAACTGGATCTAAAGGACCCAGCGTAAAAGGGTAAGTGTAAACACCTAAAAAACCCTCCACATGGGTGGTGATCGATTCGTCAGGGGTAGGGACCAATACGAGCTTATCGACCTAGTTGCAGTATTCCTTAACCTTCTCAAGGACATCGTCGGTGACCAGACATATGTACCTTGAGACCGGCTCGCACCGGCCCGATATCGAGGAGGTTTTCTCAACCTTAAATCGGGTTCAGTTGGGCACCCCGCAGGGACGAACATCTTTAGAGGGGGTTCTGGTGTCGATTCTTCAGTGACAGTAGGCGAAACGCTCTTAGATGGTCTCGAGGAAAAGGGGTTTTCTTTTTGAGGAACGGATTTTGAAGTCTTTGCCATTGCTTCTAAATAGAGGAGAAAAGGAGGTGCATATAAAAGAGGAGGAGTAATTAGCAGATAACTTATGAAAGATTTCATAAAACCAGAAGGGAAGAAGTTTTAAACTTAGTTTTCAGAAGATGAGAGTGATGAAGCTTTCTTAAAACACAAGAGTAAATGTTTGAATGTAAAAGTTCTAATGAATTTGTGAAAAGGGTATTTATAGTTTTCTCAAACGGCGGTTAGCACCCTGAAGCGGCAGACCATTAACTGATACATATTTAATGCCTTTAAGACCGGACTGACGGGACATTTCGACTATTCTTATCACTTACGTCATAGATTCGTCTTCATTTGTCAGAGTGCGAATCAAAAGCTTGTATCATTTAATATTCGATAAACAATAGGATTTGACATCAGTTTTTTTACGTCATGATATATCGAAGTGAGAATCTGAGGCTCATATCATTTCTCGTCATGTACTCTCCGAAAAATGATGGGACTATCTGTATATGGTAGAAATCGAGCTCGCCTATTGCATGACAGACCGGGGATGAAACATAATGGATTGAAGATCGATCCTGGACTGCATCGAACCTAAGCACGAGGTTAACCTACGTCTCCAAGATTATCGAGTTCATAACCCCAGAACTGACCCCAACTCTAAATTAGTTCGAGAAAACATTATCAAACCAAAATAACAGAAGGTCGAAATATCCATAATCGGTCGGATATCATGGCAGGAATCTCGGCACGTATCAACGAAACCGAATAATAAGCAAATCATGAGATTTTTTACCCAATATAGAGTTGTACCTAAAGTAGGACTCCTCTACTATGTAAAGAGGGGCAGATTATTTGTAAAGGACATGGTAACACGCATCCCAAAGTAATAAAACTGTTATTTCTAGCCATTATTATCCCATCGTTATGCTATGACACCAATTGAAGCATCTTTGACTCGAGGGTGACCAACCTTCAAGGCCAAGATTGTTCAACCTGCGTGGTTTGCATTTACTTTTTTTCATTTATTTCAATTTGAATCCGACTTCTCATTTTTGTATCAAGTTAGATCACGTATCCTTAAAATCGCATATAAATTCAATTGTTATCGGATTTTGAGGGTAAATAAAGAGGTTACCAAGTAAATTTTTGAGTTCCATTTTCATTCTGATTATCGGTTGTCCTGTGATAAGTATTATCTTGGTCCTAACAACAGGTGGAGCTAGTGATCAAATTCACTCTTGTTGTCACCTACAACGGTGAGACAAAACAATTTGTTAAAGAATGAGAACCTTAACCCCCACCCCCTTTGTGTTGGTCTAGCTAGAAGACTGTTGGAAGACTGATAATTGTTATTGCAGGAAATACTATCACAACTAATAAAGAACAAAGATTTCCAATAGTTACTGGTCCAAGCTTCTGAATAAAAAGAGCTAGGACCAGCTAATATATATAACTTGGCAAATTAAATATGAACTCTCCACCAGTCCTCCCCCTTGAACCTAGGTGGTCCTCATACTGTGTATTTGTATTCACATTAATGTAGATGACCTTGAAATATCTCTGCATGCATACTGAGGATATGACCATTTGACGACAGAATCAATAAAATGAGGACATGAGGAACATAATCAACTATAGGAATAACACAAGAGAAGTGTGGGGAGGTACGAGGCAGGTTGAGGCTTAACACCCTCAAAAAATTCAATCCGTACCGTCCGCCCCCCCTAGCAATTTTTTTTACTTTCAATCTGCCCTACTGCACTTAAGTTTTCCCTTCTTTTTTTCTTTTTTTATTTTGTCACACATTCAGAAACTAAAATACGTATATTCTACAATATTTACATTGTGAATCTTTTAACTAATTTGATAAATTTGTTTTAGAGATTAAGCATGTTACCAATTACTCCATTTGTTTTAATTTCAATGACACACTTTCCTTATTAGTTCATTTCAAAACAAACGATACATTTTTATATTTGAAAATAATTTAATTTTTAACTTTTCATTTTAACCCTTTACCCTTAATGAGAAGCTTTTACATTCAGATTAATGTCATGACCTCACAAAGCTTTTGCCACTAAAGCTTTTAGGACCACAAATTTCAAAAGTCTTCTCTTTTTTCTTAAATTTTGTGTCTATTTACCCGTAAAATGGTATAGTTGAATTTATATATGGTTTATAGACAAGTGAATCGATTTGATCCCAAAATGGTAAATAAATTAAAAAAGAATGTAAGACTTAGCATTGAAATATAGATAAGACAGTAGAAATCCTGATACCAGGAGCAGACCTTCCGGAGGCAGTAGTAACGATATTAATAAGCAAGAATATAAAATAGTATTGAGCTTTGAACAGTATATAGTATAAGCTTATTAGAAAATTCGTCCCCCTACAATGGTTGTTGAACTCATTATTTATAGTTGCTCCTATGGAACAAGGTCCTAAGATCAAGCCACTCTTAAATGACAATTATGGGAGGCCATTGATGAATGTGTAACAGTAGGCTATGAATGCCATATTATCTGTAATGGACTACATACTTAATGCTATAGAATATTCTTTATTAAATGTTACCGGGTGACAAGTATTTATTTTGTCTTTATGAGCAACATTCCCTTCAGGAACAAATGAGATTGCTGCCCCCGGACTTGATTACCATTTATCTCGCTTTCCATCTACCTTCGGCTCCACGTGTCACTTTATTATGCGAGCATTAAATATGAACATATTTTACCCTATACAGATAGTCCTCCTGCTTTCTGAAGGCACATGCTTGTGTCACCGGGAAGTTGGTGAAGATACCAATACCTTTCATGGTGGGAAATTCTCATACCCCCTGTGAAAAGTTTCTGACGCTTGATTAGACGCACGTCTCTCCGCATTTAATGCCCCGAACACGCGTCATCCCACGATTCAGCAACACTTTCGCCGGCTCTCGAGGTAATCATGATCCCGATTTTAGCCGACTATTCCTTTACTTATACGCTTCAACCCTCTTCTTTTACACTTCATAATTTTCTAAACTCTTTCAAACTCTCTTTACTCAACTCTCACTTGTTTTGAACTTCCTTCGCTCTTTCTCTTTAGAGGAAAACCCTTACTTCTTTCTGATAACTAGGGCCTCCTCTTCCAAGAATTCCAGTTCTTCAAATAACAAAGAATACACTGATGATGTTGCTCCTCCTACGGCGAGCACCATTATCCCCAGAAGGCTTACTACAACTACGGACTTCGAAGAGAAGTACCCCTCTGCTACCCCCCCCCCCCAA